>VDFB02017630.1:0-38969 GCA_007258455.2 Sequoia sempervirens
AATGCAATTGTTGTTGTAAGGAGGAGAGACAATACATACAAATGATGGAAAGAGGGAATCAAACTAAAAGCTTCACCCTGTGATTTGTCTATGATATTTCACCAATCCTTATCTTAAACCACATCTAAATTTTAGCATTGGCAAATCACGACAAAGTAATGAGCATCTTTATATGGTCCCCTACTTGCTTTCGTTTGTGTTTTCAACTTTAGAAAGATTTGGATGTTAAATTTAGGTACATAACTAATTTGACTTCTTTGACTTACATAGATATGGCATGTACAAATAATAGTTTTCAAAATCATTTCAAAAATATATGATATGATAGAAAATCATGAATATTTTGTAGTTAAAAAAAAATCATATGATTAATCTTTAAAAATAATAAATTAAAATTAAATGAAAAATAAATCAAAAACAAAACATTAGTATGTTGATTTAAACATAGACTAGCTAATTTTCATTTTTAAACCTTTGTGAAACTTTAGAAAAATAAGAAAATAAATGACATAGTGTTATGACTTTAATTATCCGAATCAATCCTAAATATCCCTGCCTTACCAGGGACTCTAAAAAAACATAACGGGCATTGGCATGAGCTGCGAACAATTATTATTCTCGATTGCAATGTAGAGAGTAAACTCGGAACTTGAGTATACAAGTTTCGTTAACCCAGTTGCTAAAAGAAAGAGTGTTAACTACAGCCGTTTTTCCCTGCTATGGCGCGGAATACAATTATGTTAGCAAGTTTTGGTTTCAGTTGGTGTGGTTTCCTCAATTTTTCATCTTCCCCACCTGCCATCCAGGCGTTATGTTATTCAATTTTATTTAGCAGGGTTAGGAGGCTGAAGCTGCTTTGAGCAGGTGGTGGCTTACTCATGGTCCATAAGGTTTGGGCTTCTATTTCCATGGAGAAGGAGGTCCCATGGGAGAAAAAAAATCAGGCTACGGGATTAATTGGAATCTTTTCCAGAAAAATAGAAGCCCCTACAATATAGGAATGAATATTTAAGCTGGTGAAATTGGGGTGGGGCTAGAAATTGCCCCTACAGCTTAGGAGTTTTTTTATGCTACTTGTCTCTCATCTAAAATTTTCAGTTCTTATTAGAAAATAAAAATGAGAGAATTTTTATTTATTTTTTATTTTTTATCAAAGCACTACAGTTCATTCCTTAAATTTTGGAGTTTAAAATTTTAAGCAGAATTGCAGATGGGACCCTACCCACGCAGGCCGCAACGCACATCTACACCGCCATCCGTCACGCCTTCTTTTAAGGAAGCGGTGGGCATGGCCATCTTCTCCCCGCATTTCCCCTTTCAACTTACCAAAACTGCAAGGCAAGAACTTGTCAGCTACGTGACTCTTGTTTCAATTGAACAGTGAAGCCTTCATTGGCTAATCTCTCACCATATGGCTTTTTGCTAGGTGAGTAGATACAAGGCAAATCACGATGCTAATTAGAGGGCAAATTCCAGCAGCCATGTCAGCTCTCCAGATATGGAAAACTGCTAGGTCATTCGCATCCAGCGTGGCACACAACCCTCGTCTCACCCGTTTTGTCCTTCAATCTCCTAAGCAGGTTAGTATTCTCTTTTGTTTTTTAGGGTCTTGTTAACTGTTCAAATCTTTTGCATTGAAATTTTGCAAACCCTAAAATTCAGGTTTTTTTCAGAATTATATATGGCAAGTAATGACACTTTTCAAAAAAAATTATTGGGTTTTCGTTTGCATAAGTATTGATGGTGATAATAATTTTCAATCCCTTTTTGGATTTTTCTTTTTCTAGTTAAAAAAAAATTCTCGCAATTGTTTTCTTAAACCCTTCAAAACCTTTTCCAAAAGGATGTTTTTTAAAGTATAAAATTCAAAGAAAACGAGTTGGGAATGCTATACTCAGGTGCGTTTGGAGCCACTTACCCAATCGATTTTGGGCAACTCATTGATCTGATGCTCAACTGGGTGGTACAAGCCCGGGAGGTGAGACTCTTGGGCGCTTACTGCTCGCAGGGCTCACTAATTTCTGCCATTATTAGGTGTAATCCCTGGCTTATGGTGCACACGTTACTTTGGCAACTGGTGTATCATCTGCTGGAGAAATTAGAACTTTCCCATAATGAGCTTCTACCGTTCGCAGATCTTGTTAATGTTGCCATTATTAGGTGTAATTTCTGGGTTAGGTGTGTCCCCTGTTGGAGAATTAGAAGTTTCCCATAACTGAACTTGAGCTGGTGTCTTTATAAATTTTGGGCTAAAGTGCGAGCCCCAAGCCTTAGGAACTCAAAAAGAAACCAATCTAGCATATCTAATTATTCGGAAGGACTTATTGAAATGGGAGTATCTTCATCATATGTGACCCTAAACCACCTGTCCTTTATTACCATTGCAATTTGAGGCGAACTTGACAATCTTTGTTATTTGTAACTCTAGCATGTGCAGAGTTGGAGGTAGAGCTGAGATTAAAACAGCCCTGCTAAATTCTACTATGGCCTTTAACTGAAGAAATCATTCTTCCTTGTAAAATGTAGATTTAGAGGAAAATATGATTATTATTAATTTATTTCAACAGATAGATATTTACTGTTGTTTCATATGGACACCACCAAAAGTATATTCATTGCCTGCATATGTTCTACAACTATGAACAGTAGTGGCCCTCCTTAAACAAAAACGCTTGTGTATTTCCAATCGAAATAGTTTTGAAACCTGTTCAACCTATGAATCATTGCTACCGTAAGTTTTGTGTGATGTAGAATTAATTTTAGAGACTCCATTCATGGTTCTTTTCAGGAGTATTATGTTATAGAAACTGGAATGTCAAACTGCTATGCAAAAACCTGATAACATACATACTAGGATATTTCCTGAGAAAGCTGCAATATGGATAAGGCGGCAAAAATTTATATTCCTTGGAAATCAAATTAGCAAGACATCAATAATCCTAATAAGCATGATATATATCTAAAAGATGTAAACAATTTGTGGAATGTGGTAATTACCTTTTCTGTTTTCTACATATTTTTAAACGGTAAAAACCTGACATATACAGGTAGAACTGGAATTTGATGATGGAAGAAAATTTATTATGTCTGCCGAATTTCTTCGTGTTCAAAGTCCTGCTGTTGATAATAAAATAAGAACCATAAAGGGCGAAAAGGTGAGATGAAGATCTCTATAATATGTTTGACAAGGGATGACATTATGTGATTTTGGTACAGTTGATCAGGATTTTTTCTCAAATGAACTGCTTAATTCTTGAATTGTTTATTAATGGATGTGCTATTCATTAATGAGATTATCTGTCTTATCTGTCTTCAGAAAAACCACAAGCATCCGTTCATATTAAGACCATTCTTCATCAGTATGTGGAGAATATGAATCTTATCGACCGTGAGATATGAAATTAAGCAATTTTATCATCTAAAGAATGTTTGACACTGATTGTGTCTTATTGGGTCCTTTTAGAGTTTGTTGAGTCAATGGTTTTAGTTTGTAACAAAGGCCATTCTCCATTGAGAATAAGTCACCACCGAGGTTAATGCTCACTTTTCTTTGTGCCAGACTAATGGCGCTATTTTAATTTGTTCTTTACTGTACCTATTCCTGGTGTTCTTACAATGGTTTCACATGTACTTTTACGACTTTGAATTTTCACAAAAATGAAATAGGGCTTGAACATGAGAGAGTATTTCATTTCAAGATCTATGATCAGTTGATATAGAGAATTTTGCAAAATGTATTTGTGGTTGAGACTCATCTTCAATGCTATTGTTGGTTGTCCTATCAGATAATATCTGGGAGACGGCATGTAGGAATAATGTCAGCAGAAACTGTTGGCAATTATGGAATAAGGTATTGTTCTACAAGTGATGTATTGTGTATTTTATATAGATTTTATCAAATTCAATAAATGTCATGGAACACTATATTCAAAGAAGGATGTATTATGGTTTACAGTATATGCCTCTCTGATGTTGTATTTCATGTCTTCAACCAGAGTAACTTTTGATGATCTGCACAACACAGGGATTTACACATGGGATTACTTATACAATCTAGGAAACAATAAATTCACATTGATGAAAGACGACATCAGAACTCTCAAGAAGTATAATCTAAGTCGAGATCCTCAAAATAGATAATAACCAAGTGCAGAGACCACTGAACTTTGAAAGTACTTGAAGATCCATTCTTCTCCAGTCGAACTTGTGACTAAGATGGCATAGTTGGATGGACTAAAATACAAGATATGTCCCAGAGTTCCTTTCTTGAATCTTATCAAATCTAATTTTGTTGTATGGCATGATACGCTTCCTAGGTGGGTTATCTGTTTGGGAAGCTGGCTCTATAATTGTTTTGGTACATAGAAACAATTTTGATCTTGGCAACATCTTTTTTATGTCAAAGTAATTGCAAGACAGGTTAGGCTTCAAAATTCAACTGTTTCAGAGTTCCAGAATATGGATCAGCATTGAAGTATTGGTAAGTTGATTTTGCTGATACTGAAATTTTTAACAGCAGGGATTAGAGTGTATTGATAGATAGCCTGGAAATAAATCAATTTAATTTCATGTCCGTTAAATGTTGCTCATAAGGTATTATTTTTATGTAAAGTGGGGATAGGGCTCTCTCCCTTCGTATAAATTAACAGAAATATTTTAATATATTGTCTGTTGATAATAAAAGACCGATGACAAAATGTGAAGAAACCAGAAATTACAGTCACCGTAGACCCATGACAGACACCATTACAAAAACCAAGCCTGTTACAAAGCAGCTGTAATAGAGTATTTGCATACATGGTGGACAAACAATGACCCAAAAACGACCTAATAGAACTGAATTACATATGATTGAAATTGACACATAGATAAGTGAGATAGCAAGAAAGAAACTAGCTTAGTAATACCATTGCTCTGACCAGACCATAGTGTTGTTAGCATCTCGACTCCAGACCAAAGGAACCATCCTTTCTCTTGATCAACACAGCTTTCCTCGAAAAGAACTTGATAGCCATTTCAACCTTGTCAATATTGAACCTTTCTTGCATAGTAGAGGTTTTCATAGGACGGTTGAGCTCCTCTATTTCCACACTAGGGTGGTAACCTTCTAGCTAGCAACCATTCCTCTGTAAGTGTTGCTGCTAGTTCCTTCACCATAGTCTCCATGTGGGCCTTAATCGCCCTTATCGTTTGGATAGAACCAACCCCAAAAAGTTGAACCTTGTGCACAGGAGTGAGGAGAGTTTGGTCGGGTTTGCTCTGTCGACTGTATTTTGCAACACCATCTTGAACTTATCCCAAATAAAACCTTCCCAAGCTTTTGTTAATTCCCTATCTCTAGTGAGCATGAACATTTTGCTAACAATGGTAGATGAGACCTCAGAGTTAACCCAATGCCCATGTTGCATCCTCGATAAAGTCCTACTTGAGAATTTCCACAATGACTTCTGTGAAAAAGAAACACTTTATAGTGCTTGGTGGAGGGAAGTTCTCCAAAGAATGCCATCAGGTACTATGGAGCTTAGCTTCACCACCATTTTTGATAGCTCACTTTGTTATCACCATGCACCTACTACATATTTGGTGGGAAAGAGTGAGGCTGTTGTTGTGATAAAAACTAGTAGTATGAGTTGAAACAGTAACAACCATCTTGCGAACAATGCACTCTTCTCCTTGCCTTCAATTTTTAGTGAAGCTTACTTCACATTCATATTGTCATACAAGTTCTAGATTGTGCCAACTTTCCAAGTGATAACTAATAATTATGCCATTGGGTTGATATAATGTCCTCAACTACTATTAATTTTAATATTCCTTAAATCCCCTGCAAATATATATTTTACATGATATATTTTGATATCACTGTAATGTTCTTATCAAATATCACTGGGAATATTTCTTAAACCTTTTGCAAATACTATTTTTGATATCCCTTATGATCTCACGACCAAATATTCAAGATAAATATTTGACATATTTAATAATATTCAAGTTGACACCATACAAATCCTAAATTGGCATTAATGTTTACCCACATGATTAACAACTCAAAAATAGAACAAAAACACATTAATGTTTACACATCAACCTTCTCGACCCAATGTTGACTTGTAGAGTTAATTATTTTGCCATAAACTAACAAACCTAAATACTACATGTAGGGTTGGCCATAAAAGATTGATTATAGATTTAAATGTCAACCTAATCTTGCAAAACCCTTATATTTTTGTTGATTTATACATTAATACAGATAATCCAACGTAAAGATTCACAACATAAAGATTTTGGATTTATATAATTTAGTCAAATCTAATACAAATCTAGATCACAAAATATGACTTATGCATTAACATGAATTACCTAGGTTACAAAGTGGGCCTATGGAGATACATAATAGGTTGTAGAGTATTTCTTGCATTTACAAGATTGTAATACTATAAACGTTATGGAAATAAGAACAATAATTGGAAATATAACAATATACACCAATGACAGAAATAATGATTGTAGAGTTGGAAAAACAACACTAGAACCACAACAACTATGATGTCATGCAAACTTGTTACCATTGAGATTTGTCATTGTGAAAGCTTAAATACAACCTCTTGAGATTGCTCCTTTAGCCAAGATGGTTTTTGTCCTTTAGTGCCTAAGATATTTAGGGCTTTTGTCCTTTGATGCCTAAGATATTTAAGGTTTTTGCTTTTGAACCTCCAACAAATTTGCAAGTTTTCATTGTTGAATCCAAGCATTTGAACACAAATGCTCAAAACAATTTTTAGTTAGGGTTTTTGAATATTTTTCATTATAATCTTTTGTTTGAATTTGAATATTTTTCATTATAATCCTTTGTTTGAATTTGAATATTTAATACCCATAGAAAGAATAAACCTTCATTAAATGCCAATATCTCCCAATTGGTATGTGATAGAGAGTGCCCATACCTAATGGTATTGTTTCCTTTCAATCGCATCCAAAATATGCATCCACATGCACAAAAAGGTACTTGAGAGGTATGGAGAAATATACTCCAAACTTGCGACAAGTACCAAAATCAATGGTGTGAAGATCCACGACCACAAACCTCGACTACTACATTAATGGTAGTTGGGGTAGAATAACTTAGCTCCTATGGTGAGAAATACACATGGAGCACACCCTCCAAGTAAATAATGTCATTGGTGATATGGTACCACAACTCAAGCCATGTGTCAAGAATAAGCATTATGATGCATTGAGGTGTTAGGCAGTAGGTGGGATGAATAGTGAAAAATGGCAAGAGTGATTGGAGTTGGGGTGTTGAGGATACCTTGCAACTCATAGCACATTAAGGATCGAGGTTTAGAAGGGAGGCATGTTGGTGAGAGGAAGTTCAACTCTCTAAAAGGCTTGTGAAGCAGCAGGGTTTGACAAATAGGTATGATGGGATGAACAAATTTTATAGCCCAACAATAGAAGGGAATGAAGGTAGGGGATGGTCATGAAATATGCCTAAAATGGGAAGTTTGAAACTTGAACAAAAGTATAGAAGAAGGAAAACTTAGAAGGAAAGTCATGCCAAGAAGGGAAAATCTACAACTTCCACTTACACTAAATTAGAAAATTGGCCATGCCTCCATATTTATAATTTTTGCAAATATTAAGTAGATGCATAGGGGATGAAGAGGAAGAACTCATACACAAATTTGGATTCTAGGGGGAATGCTAGTGATAGGAATTGGGCATTTTGGAACACAACATAGATTATGGAAAAGGGGGGGACATAACAAGTTTGCCTCACTCAAATTTGCTTGCCCTTGAGCAATTGTAATTTCAAGTCTCCATTTTCTCTTGTATGAAATTCTCTACAAATATCAATATTTCCTTATTCTTCCCACATAGCCTCCTTTATAGGCAAGTTCCTCCAATGAACCAGAGGATTTATGATGGCTACCTATCCCAAATTTCCCCACCTTTGACTTGGGTCAAACAATGGAAGCAACCAATCTTCCATATGCTTTCTTTTGCCATGATGAATGAAAATATCCAAAAACTCCCACAAGACCCAAGGTTGCCAGATGTGTTTGCCTCCACATTTTTATTAGTGATTCTTCGCACAAGTATCTATTTTGGGAGTTACTTTGCCATGCTTATGTTGCACTACTCTGGTATTCATTTGAGGTCCTCCTTGAGATTATCTTGGGGAGCCCATAAATTCCTTAACAAGGTTGATGGTTCTAAAACCATTTTTATTGGATTGTGACCATGGCATGGTCAAAATTATGCTCATCTCACCAAGATTGTTGTCATAAAAATAATCTACAATTCACATGTTATTGCTATGATGCCACAAGTTGTACCCTTTGACAATTGGTGTGGATCAAATTGTTTGTGGGCTTGAAAACTCTTGTAGCAAGCATAAATTGCTTGAAATTTCTCCCAAACAACAATGTGCAATTTAGAATATGATTGTAACATGCCTATTGCTCATAATTCCTTTCCAATCAGCAATGTGTAGTCTAGAATGCTTACACTTACTCACCCCAATATGTGAGGTCTCCCCCCCAATAACATCGAGCAAAGAAATCTCCCTCAAATTTAAAAAGATACAACTACTCATGAAAGATCTTATCCACCCAAAGCATGAATTTATAAAAAGTATTGATAGAAACATAACAACTCGGCTGCAAAACTAAGTTCTTTTCTTCAAAACCAAGAAAATAAAGGGTGGAAACCACCTTGTACTACCTGAGAACACTTCAATAATGGTAAAGGCCCAAAAACTCCTCCACCATGTGGTTGAAAATCTTCCTATGATTGCAAAGAATGTGTGGACAAAGTTAGAAACATTTATAATTGTTGAATGATGGTTGGAGACCACCTTCATACTAGTCCTTGGCTCATGTTCGTAGCAACCAACTCTTCTCTTATATGGTGGCAATCTCTAGAGAGTAATATTGAGTAGATCCATGACAAACCAAACATTATTATAATGAAGTGTTTTACCTACCAATATACCTTTGGTTGTTTTTGTGCACATAGTAGTTCAAGCTACTTGGTTCTTTTGAGGATATACCTCCTTTCTTTTTGTTGTAGCCATTTTTGGGACTCCATTCATCCTACCTTGAAACATTACATTTTTCTCTTCATCCTTGAATTATAGCTTTGTTGTTATTTCTCCACGAGGAGGCAACCATAATGAACTCCATACTCTTATGTGTAGACAACCTCACCCAATTGTTTCAATTAAGCCCAAACTTTGTGTTTGCAACTTTTGGCGATCTTGGAAACTATTCTAAAATAGAATGCTTTAGAAGCTTATTAAGCTCTTCAATTACCTGCTTAATTTCACTAGACCTTTCTTCATTCTCTTGTTTCCAGAAAGAGTCAACAATCACACTTATTTTGCCTCTTGAAGTGTCATTTAATTTTTATATAAAGAGTCTTGGGTTGATTTAAGCTCAAAGAGGAGCTCATAAATTTTTTCTTTCTTTTCCTTGGATGCATTTATGGTCATCTCTACAAAGTTGATGGTTATATCTTTGTCTTTGATCAAATGCATGTATTTTGAACTTATCATCCCTAAGAAATTCTTTACTATTTGCAACTTTGCAACAGTGACTATATTTTTAGTCTCGTCAGCAAACTAAAAGCTTCACTCTAGTGAGGTGAGCATCTTTAGATGGTCCTCCACTTGCTTTCATTTAATGTGTTTTCATCTTTAGAACGATGTGAGTGTTAACTCTAGGTACATGAATAATTGACTTCATACATTTATATAGATATGAGGTGTACGAATAATATATTTCAGTATCATTTCAAACATGTGATATGGTGGAAAATCATAACAACTATGTAAATTTTATATTTGAAAAAATGAAATCGTACAATTGGTCTTTGCAAATAATGAAGTGAAATTAAATGAAAAATAGATCAAAGAGAATATAAAATAATCTTTTCATTCAAAGTAGACCAATAAGGTTTAGGAGAAATAACTCATTTTGAATTTTTTTAAATCTTAATATTATAAGATATTGTCAAAACTTTAGAAGAAGAAAAATACAACATAGTTGACTTGAATTCTCTTTGGATAATCTATTGAAAAATCTCTATCATACCAGGGACTTGAAAAAATAGAATGACCATTGGTTTTATTTATTTTAAACAAAATGGTGAAGAAATTTGTAAGTGATTAATTAGTTAACCAAACTTGATTTGTTTATCCAACTAATGATTAGGGAACTTTTAAAGAAAATAAATAAATATTATGAATTTATTTAATTAATTAAATAAATAAGTGATTTATTCGATTAATGTGAGAAGTAATGTTAGATTGGTTACTTAAATAGTTGTGACTTATTTAATTAATGCTAGAAGAATGATCAAATAGATTAATTAAAAAAAGTATTTATTTAATTAATGTTGAAAGTGGATTTATTAGATAGTCCTAGTGTGATGATGACTAAAATGCAAAATGCATTTTAGTTGTCTACATGTACAGTTGGAGAAATCTTATTTGCTAAATTCTCCATATCCATTGAGGTTTTATGGAAAAATTATTAGATGCTTGACAACAGTAAAAATATAAGAGACAAAGGATAATGATGTTAAGGATAGAAGACAATATAAGTAGGGATGTCATGGACCAATGCTACAAGTTGCACAGCATGGTATTGCTTGGAATAAATTTGACATGTAGATAGAGACTATTATAAGATAAGACAATGCAATAGTTGTTCTAAGGGAGAGAGACAATACATAGAAATGATGGAAAGAGGGAATCGAACTAAAAGCTTCACCCTGTTATTTGTCTATGATTTTTCACCAATCATTATCTTAAACAGCATCTAAATTTTAGCATTGGCAAATCACGACAAAGTAATGAGCATCTTTACATGGTCCCCCACTTGCTTTTGTTTAATGTGTTTTCAACTTTAGAAAGATTTGGATTTTAAATTTAGGTACATAACTAATTGACTTCTTTGACTTATATAGGTATGGCGTGTACAAATAATAGTTTTCAAAATCATTTCAAAAATATATAATATGGTGAAAAATCATGAATATTTTGTAGTTAAAAAAAAAAATCATATGATTAATCTTTAAAAATAATAAATTGAAATTAAATGAAAAATAGATCAAAGACAAAACATCAAATAGTATGTTGATTTAAACATAGAGTAATAACATAGGAGAAAAATAGCTAATTTTCTTTTTTTTAAACCTTTGTGAAAACTTTAGAAAAATTAAAATAATTGACATAATTGACTTTAATTATCCGAATCAATTACTAAAATATCCCTGCCTTACCAGGGACAAAAAACAGAACGGCCATTGGCTTGAGCTGCGAACAATTATTATTCTCGATTGCAATGTAGAGAGTACTCGGAAGTTGAGTATACAAGTTTCGTTAACCCAGTTGCTGAAAGAGAGAGAGAGTTAACTACAGTCTCTTTTCCTGCTATGGCGCGCAATACAATTATGTTGTAAGTTTTGGTTTTGGTTGCTGTGGTTTCCTCAAATTTATCCTGTTCCCCACCTGCCCTCAGGCGTTAGGTTAGTCAATTTATTTAGCATTCAGAGCTAGGCAGGTTGAAGCTGCTGAGCAGAGTGGTGGCTTACACGCAGGCCGCAACGCCCATCTACACCGCCATCCGTCATGCCCTCTTTTAAGGAAGCAGAGAGCATGGCCATCTCCTCCCCGCATTTCCCCTTTCAACTTACCAAAGCTGCAAAGCAAGAACTTGTCAGTTCTGCGACTCTTGTTTCAATTGAACAGTGAAGCCTTCATTGGCTAATCTCTCACCATATGCAACGAAATAGTTTTATAGCGTATATGGCTTTTTGCTAGGTGAGTAGATACAAGGCAAATCACGGTGTTAATTAGAGGGCAAATTCCAGTAGCCATGCCAGCTCTCCAGATATGGAAAATCGCCAGGTCATTCGCATCCAGCGTGACACACAACCCTCGTCTCACGCGTTTTGTCCTTCAATCTCCTAAGCAGGTCAGTTTCCTCTTCTGTTTTTAGGGTCTTGTTCACTGCTCAAAACTTTTGCAATGAAATTTTGCAAACCCTAAAATTCAGGTTTATTTCAGAATTATAAATGGCAAGTAATGACACTTTTCACAAAAGTGTGAACAGGACACAGAGTATTGATGAGTAGATATGGTACTGATACGCCGCCGGTACGCACCTAGTAAAAATTCTGGCGATTGTACAACCTTTAAAGGCCTTTTAAAAGGATGTTTTTAAAGGATTTAAAATTCAAAGAAACAGAAGGTTTGAGATACTGCTTACGCAGGGTGCGTTTGGGCCTCTTTAGTCGATTTTGGTGGCTATTTGATCTGATGCTCAACTGGGTGGTGCAAGCCCGGGAGGTGAGACTCTTGGGCGTTTTCTGCTCGCAGGGCTCACTAATTTCTGCCATTATTAGGTGTAATCCCTGGCTTATGGTGTACACATTACTTTGGCAAATGGTGTATCACCTGCTGGAGAAATTAGAACTTTCCCATATTGAACTTCTGCTGTTAGCAGATTTTGTTATCGGTGCCATTATTTGGTGTAATTTCTGGGTTAGGTGTGTCCCTTGCTGGAGAATTAGAATTTTCTCATAACAGAACTTGGGCTGGGTGTCCTTATAAATTTGGGCTAAAGTGTGAGCTCCGAGCCTCAGGAACTCAAAAAGAAACCAATCTAGCATATCTAATTATTCGGAAGGACTTATTAAAATGGGAGTATTTTCATCATATGTGATCCTAAACCACCTTTCCTTTATTACCATTGCAATTTGAGGCGAACTTGACAATCTTTGTTATTTGCAACTCTAGCATGTAGCAGAGCTGGAGGTAGAGCAGAGATTACAACAGCCCTGCTAAATTCTACTGTGGCCTTGAACTGAAGAAATCATTCTTCCTTGTAAAATGTAGATTTAGAGGAAAATATGATTATTATTAATTTATTTCAACAGATAGATATTTATTGTTGTTTCATATGGACACCACGAAAAGTATATTCATTGCCTGCATATGTTCTACAACTATGAACAGTAGTGGCCCTCCTTAAAACAAAAGAGCTTGTGTATTTCCAATCGAAATAGTTTTGAAACCTGTTCAACCTATGAATCATTGCTACTGTGAGTTTTGTGCGATGTAGAATTAATTTTAGAGACTCCATTTATGGTGCTTTTCAGGAGTATTATGTTATAGAAACTGGAATGTCAAACTGCTATGCAAAAACCTGATAACATACATACTAGGATATTTCCTGAGAAAGCTGCAATATGGTTAAGGCAGCAAAAATTTATATTCCTTGGAAATCAAATTAGCAAGACATTAATAATCCTTATAAGCATGATATATATCTAAATGATGTAAACAATCTGTGGAATGTGGTAATTACCTTTTCTGTTTTCTTTTCTACATATTTTTAAACGGTAAAAACCTGACATATATGCAGGTAGAACTGGAATTTGATGATGGAAGAAAATTTATTATGTCTGCCGAATTTCTTCGTGTTCAAAGTCCTGCCGTTGATAGCAAAATAAGAACCATAAAGGGCGAAAAGGTGAGATCTCTATAATATGTTTGACAAGGGATGACATTATGTGATTTTGGTACAGTTGATGAGGATTTTTTCTCAAATGAAATGCTTGATTCTTGAATTGTTTATTAATGGATGTGCTATTCATTAATGAGATTATCTGTTTTCGGAAAAACCACAAGCATCCGTTCATATTAGGACCATTCTTCATCAGTATGTGGAGAATATGAATCTTATCGACCGTGAGATATGAAATTAAGCAATTTTATCATCTAAAGAATGTTTGACACTGATTGTATCTTATTGGTTCTTTTTAGAGTTTGTTGAGTAATTGGTTTTAGTTTGTAACAAGGACCATTCTCCATTGAGAATAAGTCACCACAGAGGTTAATGCTCACTTTTCTTTGTGCAAGACTAATGGCACTATTTTAATTTGTTCTTTAGTGTACCTATTCCTCGTGTTCTTACAATAGTTTCACATGTACTTTTATGACTTTGAGTTTTCACAAAATGAAATAGGGCTTGAACATGAGAGAGTATTTCATTTCAAGATCTATGATCAGTTGATATAGAGAATTTTGCAAAATGTATTTGTGGTTGAGACTCATCTCCAATGTTATTGTTGGTTGTCCTATCAGATAATATCTGGGAGACGGCATGTAGGAATAATGTCGGCAGAAACTGTTGGCAATTATGGAATAAAGTATTGTTCTACAAGTGGTGTATTGTATATTTTATATAGGTTTTATCAAATTTAATAAATGTCATGGAACACTATATTCAAAGAAAGGATGTATTATGGTTTACAGTATATGCCTCTCTGATGTTTGATTTCATGTCTTCAACCAGAGTAACTTTTGATGATCTGCACAACACAGGGATTTACACATGGGATTACTTATACAATCTAGGAAACAATAAATTCACATTGATGAAAGACTACATCAGAACTCTAAAGAAGTATAATCTAAGTCGAGATCCACAAAAGAGATAATAGCCAAGAGCAGAGACCACTGAACAATGAAAGTACTTGAAGATCCATTCTTCTCCAGTCGAACTTGTGACTAAGATGGCATAGTTGGATGGACTAAAATCCCAGATATGTCCCAGAGTTTCTTTCTTGAATCTTATCAAATGTAATATTGTGTTATGGCATGATACGCTTCCTAGGTGGGTTATCTGTTTGGGAAGCTGGCTCTATAATTGTTTTGTTACATAGAAACAATTTTGATCTTGGCAGCATTTTTTTATGTCGAAGTCATTGCAAGACAGGTTATGCTTCAAAATTCAGTTGTTTCGGAGTTCCAGAATATGGATCAGCATTGAAGTATGGGTAAGTTGATTTTGCTGATACTGAAATTTTAAACAGCAGGGATTAGAGTGTATTGATAGATAGCCTGGAAATAAATCAATTTAATTTCATGTCCGTTAAATGTTGCTCATAAGGTATTTATTTTTAGGTAAAGTGGGGATAGGGCTCTCTCCCTTCGTATAAATTAACAGAAATATTTTAATATATTGTCTATTGATAATAAAAGACCAATGACAAAACGTGAAGAAACCAGAAATTACGGTCACCATAGACCCATGACAGACACCAGTACGAAAACCAAGCCTGTTACAGAGCAGCTGTAATAGAGTATTTGCATACATGGTGGACGAGCAATGACCCAAAAATGACCTAATAGATCCGAACTACATATGATTGAAATTGACACATAGATAAGTGAGATAGCAAGAAAGAAACTAGCTAAGAAATACCATTGCTCCAACCAAACCATAGCGTTGTTAGCATCTCGACTCCAGACCAAAGGAACCATCCTTTCTCTTGATCGACACAACTTTCCTCGAAAAGAACCTAATAGCCATTTCAACCTTGTCAATATTGAACCTTTCTTGCATAGTAGAGGTTTTCATAGGACGGGTGAGCTCCCCCATTTCCACACTATGGTGGTAACCTTCTAGCTAGCAACCATTCCTCTCTAAGTGTTTGATGTAGAGCAGGCTGGATGATCACAAAACTAACTCAACAACTCAAACTTTCCAACTTAGAACCCTAATTTTGGTGGGTTTCTCTCACAATCTTCCTATTCCCCTTGTAGTACTCCACAACCGGTTTTTCCAACATAATTTTTATACCAGACTTCATACCCCAAAATCTAACTACAAATTTAGACACCCTTTATGCCCTTTGACAACATATCTCAATTGCAAGTGAGGTTGTTTTGGAACATCAAGGTAAAAAATCTACTGCTATGCTTGAAACTAGGCCTAATTAGGCTTATTCAACTAGGTCACTATGAGGGGTTTGATCTCCAAGCTTCAAATCTTCATGCCAATGGCTCAGACACACCATATGATGTCTTCCCAACCTTTTCCAAGCAAATTCAACCACTATATATGAGTTTATCTTCAGACCCTAACTCCTCCACATCTTATTTGCCTAAAATAAGAGGTTTTATGGGCTAGGGCATCACCTAATTTGCACAAAATGCCATCCCCTGCTCCTGTAACATTGTGAACACTAAACATACCCTATCCCCATCCATTCCATCGAGTTTAAGGCCTATTCATCGTTGGAATGGAGAGAAATCCATTATTTCCTGTCAAGTCAGACCCTAGTGAGGGTTTCAAACAGTTTTTAGTAAATCTGCCCTAACTTACTCAAATCTTGATGAAATCAAATGCAAAAGTTAGAAGATTCAATTCAACATCAAATCTAATAAAGCTTAGACCATCTTCAAGCCGTACAAGACCATACTATCTTGTGTAGCAGCAAATTATGCTTCTAAAACGCAGAAAATAGTGTTTCTTTATTGCTCAATCTTCAAACTGCACACCAAAACCTTGTCTTCGCCTCCACAAGGCTTATTTAAGCCATTACAAACCAAAGCTAATCATTTACAATTGTCTTTTGCAAATCTAACCATTCAATTTCCCTAAAAAGCCAAAAATGCAAAAGTGGTCAAGCTTTTTGCAACTTTTACCCTATTTACAAATTGGACTCCAAAATGACTCAAGACACCTCACACACATAAGAAATGGTCTTCAAGACCTTATTACAAACAAAAAACGCGAAACTAATAGCAAAGCCAACATTTAAGACTGCTCCGCGCCATCGCCATTTCGTTGCTGTATTTGCTGAGTTCTTCCACCATAGTCGCTGCATTGTGGGCACTCGGTGCGCTATTGTTTTGGATGAAACCAACCCAAAATTAGAGACGCTGACCCGCTTAGGAGTGAGGAGAGTTTGATCAGGTTTGCTCTAACCATTTTATTTTGCATTACCATCTTGAACTTTTTACCAAATAAAAGGCCTCCCCAAACTTATTTGATTCTGCTCCTGGTGACGCCAGGCATATTTCTATGGTTAGATGAGACGCGGAGTTGTCAATACCCGCGGTAGTTGAATTTTTCCAAAGGCTGACTTCCTTTACATCCTCATTTTGAAAAAGCGCTGCAGGAAAGCATTGGAAGGAAAGTTCTCCAAAGAATGCCGCTATGAACCCTAGTTTCGGCGCATCATTTTTACTTAAATTTCCTTTTTATTATCACCACTTACTATGCCATATTTGGTGGGAAAGAGTAGGGTTAATGGTTAATGATAAAGAAACTAATGGCGTAGCGAGGTTGAAACAGTAACAACCATCTTGCCAATGATGCACTCTACTCCTTGCCTTCAATTTTGAGTGAAGCTTACTTCACATTCATATTGTCACACAAGTTCTAGATTGTGCCAACTTTCTAAGTGATAACTTATAATTATGCCATTGGGTTGATATAATGTACTCAACAACTATTAATTTTAATATTCCTTAAATCCCTTGCAAATATATATTTTAAGTGATATTTTGATATCACTGTAATGTCCTTGTCAAATATCACTGTAAATATTTCTTAAACCTTCTACAAATATTATTTTTGATATCCCTTATGATCTCATGACCAAATATTCAAGATGAATATTTGACATATTTAATAATATTTAAGTCGACACCATACAGTGATATCCTTCATTAAATGCTAATATCTCCCAATTGGTATGTGATAGAGAGTGCCCATACCTAATGGTGTTGTTCCTTTCAATCACATCGAAAATATGCATCCACATGCACAAAAAGGTACTTGAGAGGTATGGAGAAATATACTCCAAACTTGCAACAAGTACCAAAATTAATGGCGTGAAGATCCACAGCCACAAACCTCAACTACTACATTAATGGTAGTTGAGATTAGAGAATCCTATGGTGAGGAGACCACCCTCCATCATAAATAATAATAATGTCATTACAATTGATATGAATTTTTATAGCTCAAACCATATCAGAATAAAGCGGTGCGTTATGAAGCATTGATAATATTGAAGCGTTAAGGCAGATGGATAATAAAATGGCGGAAGTGATTGGAGTTACAGTTATTGGGGATCGCTACCAGCTCATACCACGTTACGCGGATGAGGTTTGAAGGGGCATGTTGGTGAGAGGAGGATTCGACTCTCTCTATGCTGCAAAAGGCTTGTAACCCGGCGAGGGTTTGCAAATGGGTAAACGATATGACCGAACCAAAAGAATTGCGGCCCACGGCTTCTTAGAAGGGAATGAAGGTAGAGGGGTTGAATGGCTAGAAACATGCCTAAAGGGAAATTAGAAGCTTGAACCAAAGTATAGAGAAAGCTTTGAGGAAAGTGTAAACTCCTGGCTTCGATGACTTACACTAAGAATTTAGAAAATTGTCCACTCCATACTTATAATTTTTTGGAGATCTTGGAAATGGCATAAGGGATATGAAGGGGAGGAACTCATACTAAAATTTGATTCTAGAGTCACTATTGTGTCGGAATTAAGGCATTTTTGGACCTACAGCATAGATTGGCAGGAAGGGGACATTTCACTCAAATTTTGCTTTTACCTTATGAGCAATTGTAAGTTCAATTCTCATTTTACATCTTTGTAGAAATTCTACCATCTATTAACGCTTCAATTTATTTACATAGCCTCCTTTATAGGCCAGTTCATAATGAACGGATGATTCTGATGGCTCACCTCTGAAATTTACGCTGGCTTAGGTCAAACGGTGAATTTGTAACAATCTTCCATATGCCTACTTTTTCCATGATGAATGAAAATATCCAGAAACTCCCACAAGACCCAAGGTTGCCAGATGTGTTTGCCTCCACATTTTTATTAGTGATTCTTCGCACAAGTATCTATTTTGGGAGTTACTTTGCCATGCTTATGTTGCACTACTCTAGTATTCATTTGAGGTCCTCCTTGAGATTATCTTAGGGAGCCCATAAATCCTCAACAAGGTGGATGGTTCTAAAACCCTTTTTCTTGGATTGTGACCATGGCATTCTCAAAATTATGCTCATCTCACCTAGATTGTTGTCATAAATAATACTCTACATTTGATAATTGGTGTGGATCAAATTGTTTGTGGGCTTGAAAACTGTTGTAGCAAAGCATAAATTACCTAAAATTTCTCCCAAACAACAATGAGGAATTTAGAATATGATTGTAACATGCCTATTGCTCATAATTCCTTTCCAATCAGCAATGTGTAGTCTAGAATGCTCACACTTAGTGACCCTAATATGTGAGGTTTCCCCCCCAACAACATTGAGCAAAGAAATCTCCTTGAAATTTACAAAGATACAACTACTCATGAAAGATCTTATCCACCCAAAGCATGAATTTATAAAAAATGATTGATAGACAACTCAGCTGCAAAACTAAGTTCTTTTCTTCAAAACCAAGAAAATAAAGATTGGAAACCACCTTGTACTAGCTGAGAACACTTCAATAATGGTAAAGGCCCAAAAACTCCTCCACCATGTGGTTGAAAATCTTCCTATGATTGCAAGAATGTGTGGACAAAGTTAGAAACATTTATAATTGTTGAATGATGATTGGAGACCACCTTCATACTAGTCCTTGGCTCATGTTCCTAGCAAGCAACTCTTATCTCATGTGGTGACAATCTCCAGAGAGTAATATTGAGTAGATCCATGACAAACCAAACATTATTATAATGAAGTGTTTTACCTACCAATATACCTTTGGTTGTTTTTGTGCACGGAGTAGTTCAAGCCACTTGGTTCTTTTGAGGATATACCTCCTTTTTGTTGTAGCCATTCTTGGGACTCCATTCACCCTACCTTGAAACATTACTTTTTTCTCTTCATCCTTGAATTATAGCTTTGTTGGTATTTCTCCACGAGGAGGCAACCATAATGAACTCCATACTATTTTGTGTAGAAAACCTCACCCAATTGTCTCAATTAAGCCCAAACTTTGTGTTTGCAACTTTTGGCAGTCTTGGAAACTATTCTAAAATAGAATCCTTTAGAATCTTATTAAGCTCTTCAATTACCTGCTTAATTTCATCAAACCTTTCTTCATTCTCTTGTTTCCAAAAAGAGTCAACAATCATACTTATTTTGCCTCTTGAAGTGTCATTTGATTTTTATCTAAAGATTCTTGGGTTGATTTAAGCTCAAAGAGGAGCTCATAAATCTTTTCTTTCTTTTCCTTGGATGCATTCATGGTCATCTCTACAAAGTTGATGGTTATATCTTTGTCTTTGACCAAATGCATGTATTTTGAACTTATCATCCCTAAGAAATTCTTCACTATTTGCAACTTTGCAACAGTGACTATATTTTTAGTCTCGTCAACAAACCTTTTGTTATTGTTGCATAGGCTAAAGAATGTCATTAGCAAAGAGTGTACTAGAGACTACACAAACTAGAAGAACTTGAATCCTCTTCTTAACCACTTACATGCCTTGAGCAATGGTGATATAGCCAAAGGATAAATATTTATGTTCTCCAATTCATGCTTAAATTCTTTTCCAAATAAAGCTTGTTGCTCTAGAATCCTAATGTTTTCTTTTAGTTACCTCATTTGATTCTTCTATACCTTTTCACATATCAACATGTCATAAAAACTCATCATAATAAATTATCACATTCAAATGTTAGATACATGATTTGCATTGAATTGGAAAGTAGCTTAAGCATTAATCAAATTGATTGGTATGTCCAAGAACTCCATGTGACCAACAAGCCATTTAAAATTTGTGCATACTCCTTGCAAATAATTATTTGTTGTAGCTTGACCTTAATTAATTCTAAGGCCTATTGGAATCCTTTATCTCATAGTGATCTTGGGAATTGCTTGTTGAATTCCATACAATGCATTTTTGGAGACAAATGAATACCAAAATAAAGATTGTGGCTTGCCATAAAATAAGTTAGTATGCACATCCTCTATCACAATACTTCTTGTTCAAAAAACTTTCCCCTTGCAAGAAGTTCTCCTTCCTATGGCTACGCCCAATGATGGATTAGAGACAATTTCAAACATTTCTTCTTTTGTGGATTCAAGCTTAATCTTTCTAGATTGATTATTCTATGGAAGGTCAACCATGGGGTGCAAATCAACAACAATGAATTATACCCATCAAGAATCTCAACCTTCATATGTTTTATTTTAGTTCCCAAATTCTATACTCTTATGGAAGATATGCATATGGTGCATAACTTCGCAGGTGCTTCCCCATAATGATAAACAGATTTGGCGTGATATAATAGGGCGGCCAGGTCATGATAACATAAAGGCACAATCAAAGTTGCAGCCAATTTGCAAGGTCATTTCCAGGTCATGTTTGTCGCGGTCTTAAATACTTGGGTTCGTGACGTGGCTTAATTTCCTCTCGTGGATTCATTAACTCCTGCGGTTGTATCGAGCATTATCAGGTCGATCTTTTGGTGCAATGGCAACCGTCTTTGCAACAATATTAGAGCCTGGGTCACGGGTTTGAACCCCTCGCTTGCACTAGGGGGGATTGTTGCAAGGTGTGTGCCCTTGGTCTCCTTGTATTGTGCAGTGCAATGCTTGGGTTCGTGACATGGCTTAACTACCTCCCATGGATTCATTAACTCTAGCGGTTGTATCGGGCATTAATAGGTCGATCCCTTGGTGCAAAGACAACTATCTTTGCAACAATTCTTACCTTCCTTTAGTGAAGTAAAAACCTCGGCACTGTCACACACATTCTTATGGCTCAAGATTTCAAAACTAGAATTAAATGGGGTACTTCTCAATGCTCAGTCTTTAGTATAATTATGAGGCATCAAACTCATACTTTTTTGTTAAATTAGCACCTTCAACCCAAGGACTCAAGATTTTTCTCACTTTATTTTTCATAGGTATCCTACAACTAAACAAATGTTAGATGATTGATGTGTGTGGATTGAAAAGAAACAACTTGCTTACTTGTACATTCAGCAAGTGTTGCTTTCTCTTTGATGTCATTAAGATGTACACTTTGTGGATCTGCATATCATAGTGCCTTTCATGGTTACCACGTTTATCTCTTATAATTTTAAGCTTATCCAAGTTGTTCATATTTGTGCTCTATATCCACATTTCTTATGCTAATATGTTCATGATAATTATTTTCTCCTTGACACTTCTCATGATGATATCTTACATTTGTTGGTGCTAACAAGAAACATTATCTAACATTCAATGCCTTATTTAGAGTAATATTGGGGGCATCTTTGGATGATACATTCCATTTGTTGGTGCTTACAAGAAACCTTATATATCATTCATTATCCTATTTAGACTAACATTGGGGGCATCTTGCTACCTATCATTTTGTGCCTTTATGATCATATCTTACTCTCTTTTTATGATGTTCAACAATTTGATCTCTAATTCATATAATCATTGAACTTTATAAGGTTTGTCTCATTATGCATCCATTATGTACTCTCCAATTCAATTGCAATCTTTGCATGTAACTAGTTGGAGGGGGATGTAATGGGTTTGAGCCCTCCCCATGTTTTTGCCTTAATCAAAACTAGTTGGAAGGAGGCCTATAAGGTTCACTAACATTCCTTTTATCAAGAGCATGGTTGTAGTGACTATGCCACACTCAAATACTATTTTTAGATAATACATCTCTTATGCTATCTAAGGTGGTACTCTATCCATGATCACCCTTACCATGTGGTACCTTTTTTATGCCACAAGTGGAAAATCTCTCTCTCTGTTTCTCTAATTGTAAACAATTTATTTCTACTTGAAATGTCTATATGATGTTACTCATTTGCTTCCTTTCTATTTTGTAGGTTTTTAGATGGGACACTAATAACAAGGAACTACATATCTAAGAGGTGTTGACATTAATAATTTTATCACTCTTATGAGTGAGAATATTTAATTTTGATGTTGGTTGCTTGATTTTACTTTGACATAGATTCTCATGGTAGTTTGCATGCAAGTCAAATTGAGGGCAAAATGTAATGCTAAAAGTTCCATACCTTCCATACCTTCATTTTAGTCTTACTTAGCTAAGTTATCTTTTGTGCAATGAAAAATACACAAATGACTCAATTAATGCTAATAGTTCACAAATACCCTAAGCCTTATTTGTTTCATTCTACACTTACTCTCAATGATTGGTCTTGATCCTCGTATTCATCAATTTCCCACAATGGGTCAAATTTGTAATTACATAAACATGGATTAGATGCACAACTATGGAAATGAGCCCTTGCTTGACTTTTATAATTCAAATTCAAAATTTGGGGCTGACCTTAACTTATCTTCTTGACCATTGTGTGCTCACTAAATGTGTGAAACATTTTATTTGTATACTTTGAAATTGTGTTTGTATTGATCATAATTCATTATTACATACCTAGACACCATTAATTAGCTCTTATTCTTACTTGCATGATTGCATGATTATTAAGCAACATATATAGAATCCTTGCATCAAATCATCATCTAGGGAATCCACAACATGCTTGCTAAGCTTAGGTCATTTACAAAGTTGACTCAATATCGTCATGGGTTTTGACACAAGGGAGTTACTATTCTTGTCACATGTGAATTCATGATCACACCAAACTATTTTCTTTATGTAAAAACAAATTCTAACATTCAACACAAACTAAAGGCAAACGTTCAAGGTTTACAAAGATCAAATTAGCACATCTAGATCAAATTTACACTTGTGCAAGTCAAATTTGTAAGTGTACAAATAATTCATAATGACAAACAATAAGTTTACAAATTCAAAACATTCATTTGAACATCACTAAATTTTATATTTCTTACATCTATCATAACATATCCACATCTCTTTGGCGTAGTTGGGGGTGCATACGTGTCATTATCTACTGGTCAAAGTGTTTTGGGTGGCGTTCATTTGCTTTCACTTGGTTCTTTGTCGAGCCTTGATGCCTCCTTTAATTGTGATGACAACAATGACAAATTTTTGATGCTTTTTGCTAATGGTTGTGTGGGTGTTGGGGTCTTTTTGTATGGGGTGATGGTTGTAATGCCTCCTAGCTTGGCCACTATTGTTGGTGGGAAGGATACGTCCTTTGTTGTGGTTGTTCATTTGCCATCTGCGGTTGCTGCCTCACCCCTCTCTTTACTCTAAAAGTCTCCCCTACACTCAACTCCTATTGTGCATTGTGGTCCAAAGCTTAGTGAGAGCATTTCTCATTATGCTTAGCAAGCCCTAATTTGCAAATTTAATCATCTTTGGCTCTCTTTGCCTAACTTGTATAAGTGGGTGCTAACTTGCAAGCCCCTCACAAATGATTAAAAAATCGAGCTTTACTCCTGTACCAAGAGGTTTTTGTATTGCTAGCTTTGGTTTCCTTGCTGATAAGGATCTACCATGTGATGGTAGGTTGTGGTTGTGGAGTGAGCATTCTCTTTTACTCGAGCCATGGTTTCCTTCTTTTAATCTCCTTCTCGAGCCCCTTCATACTATTCCAATTTAGGTCAGATTATCCAATCTCTCACTCCATTTTTAAGAAGACTATTGTTATGAAGCTACTGGCAATTCTATTAGGCAGTTTTTAATGTTGCCATAGTTATTTCAAGCATTAGTCACACTACCTATGCTTGTTTTCTGTATTTGTCTGTCTGTGAGCTTGTATTGTAATAAGATTGGGCCTCTTTGTTTCCAATTTTATCTTATCAAAAACATATCTACATCAAATTTTAACTAAATATAATTATTTAAAATCTTGAACAATTATTTCAATAAATCTATCAATTCCCAAATCTTTTATCAAGATAAATTATAATATATCTGATTTCTGAGTAATTTTTTGTTAAAAGATTTAATTCTTCCCTTATGTAAATTTATTTATCTTAACCCAAAATGTTGAGCAAAATTACACCCAAATATATACAGAACCGAAAATGTGGATTAAACCAAATATTTCTCGATCCCATATTTTGCATTAAGTCCATAAAACCAAAAATTACATTAGAAATGGATATTGAACCCAAATTGTGAACGAGAAATACAGATACAACTCAAATATTGAACCCAATTTACAAATGAACCCCTAAATGCAGATTGAACCAAAATTAAAGATTAATCCTAGAATGCAGATCGAATCCATAAACAGAATACAGATTGAACTCAAAATTCAGATTCTTCTGATATAACTCAACAATAAAAAGGGCTTCCAAACAGGGGTTTAAAAACAAACCCTAGTCAGACATTGTACAGAGACGAGATGAGCGACTCTTCATCCTTCTTCTCATCTTGGCCTTCCTTATTCTTCCTCCCATAGACATCAATGCTCAAATCTTGCTTAATATTATCCTCATCTTTCACCTCATGCACAACTCCCAACAGCCTCTTATCCTCCAGGCTAAAATTAAACCCTCCCTTGACAACCCCAATTGGAGCCAAATGCATAAGATTCCCCTGCGGATATTCCCTCTTCCAAGTCCTCGACGCAGCCTTTGCGCGCCGCTCAAACTTCTCAGCAAAAACCCCAATCCTGAACTCCTCAGGCAATAAATTCACGTCTTCCTTCAACACAACACCGAGGGTCGAACCCACGACGTATTTGTAGGACGTAGCACCGCCATTATACATGCATTCCAGGCCGGAGGCTGGTATCGGCTCTATCACGAAATAGTCGTGGAGCTTTTCGTCGATTGTTGTGAAGCAGTGAGCGAGGCCGACGACAATGTAATCGGATTCGAACCATTCGGGGTTTTCGCCTATCAAGCCGGACTTTACAACAATCGTTCGGCGGAATTTTGACCGTGATTTTGAGGAAAATATCCCAACTGGGGAAATATTCCGGGCGGCGAAGGAATTTTGGCAAAATTTTGCGCGTGGGACACAGATTTTTGCGGCAAAGAAATTTGAAAGGGAAATCTGTGCGGGAGAATTGGCTGCGTATGAATTTGTGAAGACATTTTGTTGGTTTTTGTGGTTCAGGATCGAGCCCGGGCAACTGAGGCGTAGTGTTTCCATTATTTGGGGGGGATTTGATAAGTCGCGGGTTCGAATTTCTTCTGTGCGAAGGCCTGGGAGAGCTCGATTAGGAAGACTTGTGTAGACTGGTCGTAAGTTCGAGGACTGATAGTGTTTCGGATAATATCTCTTATCGTGGGTTCCATGGATGCAGATGGATTGGAGAGATATTTGTGGGGGCTGCTGCTATTGGTGGATGGTATCTTCTGGTGGGACCAGATATGATACCCTTGGAGTTGGGACAACAAAGTAAATATCTTAGAGTTTGTAGTTTAGTGTTAAAATCCTAAATACCTATTTTTTTAATTAAAGATTAATATTTCAGATTAGAAATAATTGAATACACATGTGGAGCTTGTTAATTTATCTAATTACTTGATCACATACATGTGAGCATGTCATCTTGCAAGTATCTTTGACTTCCTCATCAACTCACTTTATGTTTCCACATGTGTGAGCATGTCATCTTGCAAGTATCTTTGCCTTTCACATAAACCCACTTCATGATCCCACATGTGTGAGAATGATAACACATCCCACTTCTTATTCACACATATGTGAGCACCTAACTTGGAGGCATGCTAATCCTCCATCTCATCCCTTGACCTCGACTCATCTCCACCTCAAATGCTCAAATATGTCTAAGCATATCCTCTACACATGCCACCTTGCTCATACATGTGTGAGCATACTTATCCTTTCCACATCACATGCCACTTGTCGTCTTCTCATTTAATCCCACACCTTGACCAAATTGAATCATAACATTTTACCCATTGTGATACTTGTCACAAGGCTAATCATCCTCTTCATGGTTCAAAATCTTAACTATTAATTCAACATTGCATCTTGGCCCTCCATTTTTCTCTTGGGAAATTTATTTAATGAAAGGCCTTTGTTAGAAATCTGAAATAGATTGAATAGCCAAAAGAACTTTATAAGAGAAATTCAAATTTACATAAATTTGAAAAACATAAATAGTGCAAACTAGAACTTCGAGAGATATACAATGCCAAGATGACGAAATTACATTAAGAGCTTTTAAGATGAAAAAATACAAGGTAGGTAGTAAGTTTATATAGAACTAAAGAGAGGATGGGGGTGACAAATCAACCAATAGGAATTGACTACCACTAACCACCAATATTAATTAAATTGATGAAAAAGTAAATACATCACCCTTAAAGGGAGGAGACTCCTCATCACTTTATCTCCTAGTTATTAAATAATAAATTGATTTTTTTTAATCTTAAGCAAGCTTAATAAAAGTGTAGGAAAAAATATAATTAAGGGAAAATAAATTAACTCACTAGGAATATAAAAATCTACACCAACACCCCCCTTAAGCACAACTAAGGAGGATGTAAAAGATGATGGATCTTGACAAATGAGGCCATGTTAGGTATCCATGTGCATATCAAATTCTCCCCAAAGAAGAAGAGCCCCCACACAAATAGAGAGAGAACGCCCTTTAGAATAGAGAGAGAAGAAGAGAAGGGCTAAGTAGCCCCCCAAAGAGGACACCAACTGCACCCCAAACAAATCTCGTAAATTAAGGAACTTGCTCTCAATGAAGCATTTGGTGAAAATGTCTACAGTCAGATCTAATGTTGGACAATACTTGAGATCGATGATCTGCTTATGAATCAACTCCCGAATGCAGTGCATGTGGATCTCTACATGTTTGGTCCATTGATGATGGACATGAGTAAAAGTGATCTAAATTGTACTCTGGTTGTCACAAAAGATGGTTGTGGGCTTCCGAAAGGGAACACCAAACTCTAAGAATGTTCTAAATTCATATTGCCTTAGTAGTCACATTAATTGCTCCTCAATACTCAACCTCTATAGATGAAAGAGCAATAATAAATTGTTTCTTACTTGACAAACAAACTGGACGAGAACCAAGGGAGAAGTAATACCCTAAAGAAGACTTGTGATCTTGTGAATCGCCTACCCAATCTGAATTTGTGTCCCACCAAGTCAAACTCTACGCTCGCTACATAGTGAATGCCATAATTGTGATTACCCTTGATGTAGTGAAGAATCTGCTTACCTGCTTTCTAGTGTAGCTCATGTGGCTTCTACATAAATTGAGAGATCATGCATACAACATATGAAATATCAAGTTTCATGTGAGTTAGATAGATGAGACTACCAACATGTTGTTGATCCAAAGTGCCATCCATCAAGGGTGAAAAAAGCTTAGCCTCAAGTTTGGCCCTTGATAGAAATGGAGTCGGCACAGGCTTACAATCAACCATATGAAACATGTGGAGCCTATCAAGTGTGTACTTAGTTGTGCAAGAGAGATACCTAAAGAAGACTTAGTGATATCAATCCCCAAGAAGTAGTGCAATAAGCCTAAGTCCATCAAAAACTAATCATGAAGGGTAGTTTATACTACCCAAATGGTGGATGAGGGACTTCTTGTGATCAACAAGTCATTGATGTACAAAACTAGGAAAGTGTGAGTATCATCCTATTGCAAAATATAGATATTAGGATCAAAATGACATCAATTGAATCCAAATTTTAGAAGGAATGATTTCATCTTGGCATACCAAGCACGAGGGGCATGTTTGAGGTCATAGAGAGACTTTCAAAGATGACACACAAGCGAAGGATCCTAAACGAACCCTTGTGTTTTCTCCATGTATATCTCCTCTTGAAGATCACTATGAAGAAAATAACTCTTCACATCCATCTAATGAACTTCCCATTTGTGTTGTAGTGATAGCAAGGACAAATCAAATGGAATTCATTTTGGTGACTAGTGCAAAAGTCTCAAAGTAGTCAATCTCGAGAACTTAGGAGAATCCTTTGGCAACCAAGCAAGCCTTTGTTGCAAGAATGAAGATGTTGTCCTTGATGTCAATAAGAAGTCTACCGACTAGTGTTGTCATTGATGTCAATTATGGGTTGAAGATGTTGAGGATATTGAGAAAATTGATAAACAGAGTAAACTATGTTGTAGTAGGCCCTAGTATTGTGCTTTGTGTTTCTTCTATGTTGATGTTATGCCTATGCAAATCTTACAAATTATTCAAGGTTGTCAGAGGTTGCTATATTCAGAATTTGGGTTTTTGGATCATTGTACAATGTGAGATATTTTCACCAGTGTGTGAACTAGTTCAATGATGTTTTTTGTGGCTCGTGAGAAATATATTTACTCCGTGTTTCTCCGTTGTTTGGCTTCAAGTTGTGCAAAATTGGGAAGTTTCTTATAATGCTTTTATATAGGCACAAATTTGCACCCCTTACACTCCCCTTTTACACTTCCTCACCTTAGAAAACCAAATTCGAAGGCGAAATTCCACATCAATAAGCTACCTTCGTTCCACTTGGCATTCGCCTTTTGCGTCGGCAGAAGAATATTTGTCAAATACGCAAATGCAGCACACAGACATCCGCACGACGCAGTTACTTCTTTGACGGATTTCTATGTCTGAAGTTGGAAAAGGCATTAGACTTCCTATTGGGAACTATTTGTAATGTCCCTCTTCGACCAACCGACTCGAAAATGCCTTATTCTCCTCACCTCACCTTCAAAAAGATTCATTCTTCATGCAAATCATCTCTTTTTTCAATCTCCAAGTATTCACTTCATCTCTCTAGTATCTCTTTTTGCAATCTTTTCACTTCCATCACTTCAAGCAACTCTTTGGCACTTCATAGAAGCAGTAACAACACTCCATCAACTTCGTAAAGAAAGTGTGGAACAAGCCATTGTAGCAGGGGCTTGAGGTTTTGCAACACCTCCCTTCATCACAGTCGAGGCTATGGTGACTGTTCAAACCTTCTTTCTCCATCATTGGCTAGTGAGCTCTTGGTGGAGGTGGTAACATTTCGCTTCTCTCCTTTACGATTTGGTTCAGTAGCTTTATACTGTTTTGTAGTGTTATTCATGTACTTTCTTTCCTTACTTCTTTATCATACATTTCTCTATCGTTGCTATCTTGGCTGTCTGTGGAGATGGAAACATCAAAATGGGGGTCTGATTGAGGCAGACCCCTATATAGCCCCCATCAATTTTCCCTCTTTCTTGTGTGTAGGTGGACATGCATTTGGAGCTAGCTGGAAAACAAGCATCTTTGTGAGATTACCTTTGTCACCTTAGCCTTCATATATTTACCTTATCATATTCATTTGTATCTTTCCTACTTCATAGTTATGTTTTGTTCCCTTAGAAGTGATTAGCTAGGCTGTTAGTTTGTTTTATGGCGGTTCATACTGTGTTTTTGGTCATTTGGTCGTACGAATGCCAACACACCTGAGAAACGCCAGCATGCCACACTATCGTCTTGGAACCACGCTTCTGTCCTTGGGTGGAAAAGAGCTACCTGAGGTACAGTGTTGATCCTGAAAATCAGCTCACCTAGCCCCAGTTTAGGTTTCAGGTTTGAAGAGTGGTTGCAAGGCCTTATAGTCCTCATCATTCATGTTCCTCATTCGAAACATTCCTTTAGAATGAGGTAAGTTAGGGCACCCTTCCACTCTTGGTTCTTCATGACCTGGGGCCTTGATGTGGTCGGTCCCCCTCTCTTACATTTTTGGTGAACCCAATGTGAACTATTTTGGTTCCGTTTTGCGATACTGAAAGCTCTTTTCCTCATATTCTAGGATTGTTGTAGGTGTGAGTGTTGGGAGGCCTTCACCTTACAACCTACCCTGCGACCCCTAGTAGGTGTAGTTGGAAGGTTTTGAAAGTATTGCATAACAAAACCTTAATTGGGTCACTATCCTATTTTGTAACCTTTGGGGGGCTTTGTGAGAGTATCATTTAGTGTGCATGATGACTTCTTTTCTACATCAACCTATCCCTTTTGTGTAGCCTGTGAGCAGTGGTATTAGTATAACTTTCACCTCACAGGATTTGTTGATGGTTCTCAATCACCTCTTTATATCCCTGTGCAAATCAACAGAAACACTGTAGTAGGTGTTCTTATTGATCCAACATCTCAAGTGAATATCATAACTGAGGAGATCATGCTAATCAACTTTCTGCATAAAGATGGGTATAATGCACTTATAAGCACCATTTGCACGCACAACGGGCTTTTTGTGCCTCCTCTGGGTAGTATTGTCCTATTGATTCTCATTGGACCTAAATCTATGAATCTTTTGTTCGAAATTATCCTGGGGTCTGAGCTCTTCAGGGTAAAGCTGGGTATCCCCTGGCTAGTAGCTATGAATGCAGTTCCCTCAGTTGTGCACAAATGTTTGAAATTCATTCCTGAGGGTTCCGTAAATGTGATCCAAGACACTGGCTATAGACCACTAGTTGAGCATGGCAGTTATTCCTTAGATTAATTTTGGCCTGCACCCATCGGTCCTCTTCCACCTAGGAAGGACCTCTTATATCAAACATATCAAAATTATAAGAAAGGGCATTTAAGGCCGAAAGTGAGATACCCTCCATCACCTTATGTTGTGTCGCATAGGGCATGTTTAAAAGCTGACAGTGATGCCACCAAGGCATGTAGAAGAGAAGCAGTCCAAAGATCATCCTTCATCTTCCACTATTCAACCTAACGCTTCCTCTTGCCCCATTGTGGCGCCATCAGATTCCACTTTGTGTTTGCAGGAGAATCCTATGGTGCCCGCTTGGCGAAAGCCTAAGCGTCCCGCGTTCTAGCTTTCTGTCCTGCCCACGAAGCCTAGAACCATTCAATATGGCAAGAGAAAAGGTTCCCACAAACAATATTCTATATCTCGACCTCTGTGGCCTCCTACCATCCCTGCCTCCAAGGAAGTAAATGGGAAGAGGCCCGCTATCGAGGCATTAGAACCAACTCGCCCCATTGCTTCTCAACCTATTCCTCTTGCTCTCATTCAGAAGTTTGTTCCTCTGTCGAAAATGGTTGTAATGGACACTCCCGAGGCTGAGAAAGAGCCTTATGTTCCTTCACAACCTCTAGTCTCTAGCTTGAAGAGTCGTAGGAACCGCCTTGCGTGTGAGCACAAGTGTCAGCAAAAGGATCTCGTGGTTGAGAAGGCCGCTTTGCAGAAGAAGGACGAGGAGATGACCACCCATGTGTTAGGGCCTCTTGTTGTGTCTTCCCCTCTCCTCTCCTTCTCTCCTACTCAGCCTAGCTAAGTCTCGACTTCGGCTCCCACCATGAGCACACCTAACCCCAAAAGGTTGCAGGTGTTCATCGCTCCTTCAACGGAACCACCCCCCTTCCAGATGTCCCTCCTTTTCCAAAGCTCGTGAATATGTTGAATACTTTGGTGGTATCCATTGCAGATTTCTTCTCCTCCTCTTCCTCTGCACCTCACACCTCGTTCGTGGGGAGTTCACATCCCTCAAAAAACTCTGAGGTAGAGGATGGCCCCTCTAGCAATGGAGGGAGTAAGAGGATCCCACCTTCTCTGAAAGGTGGTCATGTGTTAGCTTGTTCTATCCTAGTGACAGAGCAAGCCCCGACTTCCCCTGAGTTCATCACCGATCCCAAGTCGTTCGGTGAGCTTAGCGATGAATCTTACGCTCAGTCCTCTCCATTCATTGAGGTGAAACATGACACTCTTGTAAAGTGCATGTTTAACTCTTTGGATGAAGTTTTGGCCTGGTCAGTGATCTTTGTGAAATCGTTGACCATAGCTCCACAAGAGCCGAGTGAAAGAGACCTTATAGGGCCTTCATCCTTAGCCCTTGTTGTGGGAGGGTCGGACACTCCTCCTCTTAACATTCCACCACTGCAAACTTGTCCTCCTTCCCCCTATGATGATTTGAAGTGGGAAGCAGACAACCTCCTAATCGATCAATGTTAAGGGGAGGCCCCTTCTTTATCTTTAGAGTAGATGTGTGTGTGTTGTGATGTGTTCCCCTATGATCGTGCTATGTGTGTCTAGATAACCCTTGTCACCCTTGTTGGTGCTTGGATATAGGCATGGTTTTTGTGTCATAAACCTTATTCTATTTGTATCATCATTCTTCCATATTTGTGACCGATTTTTGACAAAATTGGGGATGATGCAAAGTGTTGGGGGCATTTAGGCTTCCCTTACATGTTGACCCAATTTTTTATTTTTACTTTGTCTTCTCGTGCATTCTTCACATGGTCTAATATAGTAGGGGGCTGATGAAAATTTATTTTATATACTATTATTATACTTATATATATTTATGAGCAGTTTTGACCCCAAATTTTCAGGCTACCCCTACGCCCTGTGTTTATGTTCATTTCTTTTTTGCTCTTTTCGTATCTTCTCTCTCCTTTGCTTGAGTTGTCCCTCTCATGTGTGACAACACTACTTCTATGACACTTCAATTTTTAGAAAATGCATTTGTTTCCAACTAATCTTTTCTCGAGAATCTTCACAAACTTCTTTTCAAAGAATCGCATTCTTGACTTGAAATCCTAACATAATATGTTTCCTTCATCACAGATTCATAAAGAAAGAACTTGAGAACCTTCCTCTGAGGTGGAAGCAGCTTTGACCTTCCCCTCGCAAGGGGGCATTTTCTTCCTTTCAAATTCCTTGATGAAGTAAACATCTTTCGAAAGGATTCCTTGATGACGAATCGATTTGAGAAAAAAATGTCTTTTTTGTACTTTCAAACAACACGTCCCTTGAGTGGACCCCTTTCTTCACGTTGGGTTCCCAAGGGACCCTTTGAAAGCTTTCCAATCTATTAACGGTCTATGACTATCCACTTACTTGCCGATGTGGTCACTTTCGGACATGTTCTATCTACAGGTAAACATGTTGATTTATAGATGCGCCTATGAAGCCCCTTCCTTGGGTCTCCTCCATGTGAGAGATCTTGGGGGATACCTTTTTGCAGGTCTACGGGCTTGTAGGGCGCTTCTTCTGAGCTTCCTCCATGCGAGCGATCTTGGGGTCACTCCCCTACAGGTCTGCGGGTCTATAGGGCACTTTCTTTGGGTTTCCTTCATGTGAGAGATCTTGGAGGATACCTTCCTTGTAGGTATGTGGGCCTATAAGGCACTTTCTCAGTATCCTTCATGTGAAAGATCTTGGAGGATACCTTCCTTGTAGGTCTACAGGTCTATAAGGTGTTTTTCTATGTATCCTTCATGTGAGAGATCTTGGAGGACACCTTCCTTGCAAGTTTGCGGGTCTGTAAGACACTTTTTTGGGTATCCTTCATGTGAGAGATCTTGAAGGACACCTTCCTTGTAGGTTTGCAGGTCTGTAAGGCACTTTTCTTAGTTTCCTTCATGTGAGAGATCTTGGAGGACACCTTCCTTGCAGGTTTGTGGGTTTGTAAGATGTTTTTCTCAATTTCCTTCATGTGAGAGATCTTGGAGGACACCTTCCTTGCAAGTTTGCGGGCATGTGAGGTAGTTTCTTCTTGGGGGTCGCCTCCTTGTAGGTCTACAGGCCTATAAGATACTTTCATTCTACAACTTCATAGTTCTGCAGGGCTATGAAGTTCTTTGCTTATCCTATGCTCTCGAGCTTTCCAAATCGCAGCTTGCTTCCTTGACGGTTTAGGTAAACATTTCTAACCCTATTACCTTTCTGATCTACTTTACCGAAACACTCATCAGTATTCGTGCTCGCTAAAGTGGGGGAAAAATGTATAGGCATAAATCTGCACCCCTTATGCAAATTCCCCTTTTACACTTCTTCACCTTTGAAAACCAAATCCGAAGGCAAAATTCCACATCAGCAAGCTGCCTTCATTCCACTTGGCATTCGTCTTTTGCGTCGATAGAAGAATATTTGTCGGAGATGCGTGTGCGACACATAGACGTTCGTGTGACACACTTACGTCCTTGATGGATTCATGTGTTTAAAGTTGGCAGAGGCATTACACTTCCTATTCGGAATGATTTGTAACATTCCTCTTTGACCAACAGACCCGAAAATTGCTTATTCTCCTCACCTCACCTTCAAAAAGATTCATTCTTCATGCAACTCATCTCTTTTTGCAATCTCCAAGCATTCACTTCATCTCTTTGGTATCTCTTTTTGCAATCTTTTCACTTCCATCACTTCAAGTAGCACTTTGGTACTTCATAGTAGCAGCAACAACACTCCATCAACTCTGTAAAGCAAGTGTGGAACAAGCCATTGCAACAAGGGCTTGAGGTTTTGCAACACCTCCCTTCATTGCAGTCGAGGATGTGGTGATTGTTCAAGTCTTCTTTCTTCATCATTGGCTAGTGAGCTCTTGGTGGAGGTGATAATGTTTCACTCCTCTCCTTTACAATTTGGTTGAGTAGCTTTATACTATTTTGTAGTGTTATTCATGTACTTTCTTTCCTTACTTCTTTATCATGCATTTCTCTATTGTTGCTATCTTGGCTGTCCATGGAAGTGGAAACATTGAATAGGGTTCTAACTGAGACAAACCCCTATACAGCCCCCAACAATTTTCCCTCTTTCTTGTGTGTAGGTAGACGTGCACTTAGAGCTAGCTGGCGAACGAGCATCTTTGTGAGATTATCTTTTTCACCTTAGCCTTCATATATTTACTTTATCATATTCGTTTGTATCTTTCCTACTGCATAGTTATGTTTTGTTCCCTTAGAAGTGATTAGCTAGGCCATCAACTTATTTTTGGTAGTTCATACCATGTTTTTGTTCCTCTGGTCGTACAAATGTCAGTGCACCTGAAAGACACCAACATGCTACTCTTTCGTCTCAAAACTGCGCTTCCATCCTTGGGCAAAGAAATACACAGGAATTATAGTGTGCAGCCCCAAAATCAGCTTCGCCCTATGCTTGATTTAGTTTGGGTTTGAAGAGTGGTTGCAGAGCCTTATAGTCCTCATCATTCTCATCCCTCATTCAAATAATTCCTTTAGAGTGAGATAAGTTAGGGTCTCTCTTGGCTCTTCATGACCTAGGGCCTTGACATGGTCAGTCCCCATCTCTTACAACTTATCTTTTTGCATTCAAGTTCTTAGATGATTTGGTGCAATACAAAGTGAGTTGCATTTATCAGTATGCAAATAAGGGTTACCAGTTGCTCTGAGTTGAAGTACTTATATGATAGCGAAGCTTGGATGAAGTGTTTGATAAGATCTTAAATGATTCATGGATTGACCTAGATTGGGTTCAAATGAAATTGTAATTTATCTAGAAACTTTTGACCATAAGATTGATTTGAGGAGAGTGTGTACTTAAGAAGAGTTTGCTCGTATTTTGTTTTTTGTAGCAGATTGTTGGTAGACCTTACATTTTAACACTACATATAGAGCCAGGAAGCATGTTGAAGTGTGTTGCTTGATCCTATTTAGAGTCCCCTAATTAACGAATTTATGCTAGGTCCAGGCCTTCTATTCCTATCCACGTAGGATAATTTTAGGTCTTTGACCTATTTTGAATTTGCATGTATAATGGCTAGTAAGTGACATTGGAGAATTTTTTTTGACTTTAGGTTTGATATAAATATGTATGGTGTTGATGCAAGTAAAGAGAGGAAAGAGTAAGAAGCAAGATAGATGCGATATTGATGCAAGTGATGTGAATTTGAGCAGAGCATTGTGAACTTCATGTTAGGGTTCTTGAAGGCAATGAGTTGAAGGCATCTAAAATCTTCCATGTGAGACTGTGAAAGTGTGCTAGCAATTGTGGTGGACTCCTTGTTGCATTACGAAGTGCTCTCAATGTAGCATTCTTCTTGTATTCTTTTTGTGGCAATAAGCCCTGGCTATGAGCCTTTTGGATAGTGTGTCCTATTCTAGCAATGAGCCCATTTGTACTGGTTTTGCTATTACTTATACTGTGAGCTAATCCTCACTGTGGTTTTTCCCTCATTTGGTTTTCCACGTAAATTTGGTGTTCTCTTGTGTATGGTGTTGTGATTTCAGATTATATTATCTGCATTTCGTGTTTAATCAAACTAATAGAATAAGGGTTTAATGAATGCTAGTGGATCTGATTACTGTTGAGGGTTTTAAAGGTTTAATTTGCTACAATTAATTCACACCCCCTCTAAATTGTCTCGTTCATTTCAACAGCCTTATGCATGTCAACCGACCCATCTACTATAAATTTTGTTTGATAGACCCACTGGCATCGAACAAGTTTCCTTCCCTTAGGAAATGGGCAAGATCCCAAATGTGGTTCCTCTCCAAGAAACTAAAGGGTAAAAGCACAAACCTATGTCACACTTTCATCTAACTAAATAGTTCCAAGTGAAATAGTTTTGACCTAAACAATTTTGATTAAAACAGTTTCCCTCAAAACCATGTGACCTGTATGTGGCACATATAGTTTTGAGTGAAACCCTTTTGCCTAAAACTAAAGAAATTGAATTTTTCCCTTTGTCACTCTGAAATGTGACTCATTTTTTGTGTAAGGTTTCAATAGAAAGGGTTTCAATTGAAACCCTTTCGATCGAAACTTTTTCTACCAAAATTGTCTATGTGGCATCCTAGTTGGCAGCCAACTCAACTTTTTTTAGAATTTTTTGAAACTCTCAACTTCAACTACATATTTTTTTAGTCAATTTCTTTTTTTTTAAAGAAAAGTACTCTTTTGTAGATTTCAGAGTGGTGAATCCAAATATGTTTTTTTTTTATATTTTGATTAGTTTTAATATATATAATTTTAAAATAATAATTTAGATTGATGAAAGTTAAAAAAACAAAGTACGATTAGAAATTAAAAATAGTAAATATATTTAAAAATTATATATATGAACACTTCAGAGGAGAGAATCCTCTTCAGGAATGATAAAAAGAAGTAGGCAATGGTTGATGTCAAATTAAAACTATCAGAGATGCAGAAATGATTTGAGGAAAAAGACAAAATGTTATTAAGAAAAATATACTTTAATTTACAAAAAATTCCACATACCTTTATAGATAGTAAAGTTACCTATTTGGAAAAAAAAATTCGAGGGAGTAAAATAGATTTTTTTCTATTTGACTCTTGACATCAACTCATGTCGCTTTTTTTTCCTAAGATTTTTTAGCATTTCAAAACTTGCTCTTAAATTGATAAAAAAAAATCAAAACAATTTTTTAAAAAATCTAAAAACTATAAGAATAAACTTCATCAAGAGTTCTACATTTCATTAGTTTACATCATTTTGAAATTCAAAACATAAAGACCACTTTCATGTGGTTGAAGTTGAGAATTTTTTTTGGTGTTGGCTGGTTCCTTTATAAAGTGACACATGTTTATACTTTTTACCCTAAACTCTTCCCGCATCGCTACATCTCACTCAGAGAAACCTAAAGCTTCTCAAAAGGACTAGATCAGAATTTGTGGCAAGGAAGAGATATGGAGCCTCTTGAAAATGTGATCATGTTCTTATGTGATCTGAAGGATCCCCTACCCAATCCTCTACACATTGTAATGTCCAATGAGGCCAAAGAGATTCTACTATTGGAGAAGGGAGAGAAACATCAACCTCTAAAGGTGGGCTATGAGAACCCTCATCATCGCTACCATCATTTGAAGTGGAGGAAGAAGACACTTTATCAAGATTAGAAGGATTATGATCCTCTGAATGGCTATCATCATGATGCAAGGACTCCAATCCGATGGTGGTTGGAGAAGTTTCGAGAGAAGAACTAGAAGGACTCTCCTCAAAACTTATAGTCCTCTCAATGAACAAATCATGTGTGGTAGGATGGAGAAGCTTGTAGCCTTTGACATCATCTAAGTATTCAACAAATATGCAAGGCTTTCTCTATAGATTCATTGACTTATGTTTCTTTGTTGGAATGTGGGCCCATACACTAGAGCCAAACACTCAAAAGTGCTTAACTAAGGGTTTTTTATTGCACCAAGTTTGAAAAGGAGTTTACCCCTTAAAAACTTATGAGGAACTCAGTTCTAAATATAACACACATAGTTAATGACTTCTGCCCAGAAACGTGGTGCCAAAGATTTGGAGTGAATCATACAATTGGCCATCTCTTTAAAGGACTAATTCTTTCATTTTACAACTCCATTCTATTGAGGACTGTAGGGAATTGTATATTGTGAATCAATGCCTTTTGCTACATAATACTACACAAACCTGTGGTTGACATATTCCCCCCATTATCTATTTGCAAAAAATTGATGAATTTCCTAATCTATTTCCCTACAAAATCCTTGGATTCCAAGAATGAATTGAATACTTTAGACTTCTTTTTGAGAAAGTACACAAAGTTGTACCTGGAAAAGTCATCAATGAATGTCAAAACATAT
>VDFB02017631.1:0-29075 GCA_007258455.2 Sequoia sempervirens
CTTCGTCTGCAGCTAGTCTCTCTCTGCCATCAAGGAAGCAACCTGTCCCTATAGCCCCTAGACCTATGCTCGTAACTATTGTATTTGGGCATCCCTATGCTTAGGTGGAGGTGGCGGTGGAGGTCCCGAATCTCTCTGAGGCAGCTGATCTGCCTGTTTGTCTTGATCCTGCCTGCCCTGGTCCTGGTCTTGCCTCGGCTGATCCTATGGTCCCCTACCTTGATCTGATTGCTGGTGTGGTCCACCTCCGCCCCAGCCCCCATCTTCGTCCCCATCTTCGTCTCCTCGGCCTCCCTATCCTCGACCTCATCCCGCCCCTCTGCCCTTAGCTCTCTATCGTGTCGATGGTGCCCTTGGCATTGTCAACCTGAGAGGTGGCTCGAACCAATCTCTGTACGCCTGGGTAGTCCCTGCATCGGCCTGGCCTTGATCATATGGCCACGGCCTGGCCACCAGCTGTCTGAAGGAATCAATGGCCTCCTCGGCTGGAATGTAGCAACCCCATGAAGTCTCCATCATAGTATGCACAAATATCGCAACGTACTAGTCATTGGGTCTATCTTGCGGCTCCCTAAATTGTCTCTAAATGCGACTTGGAAAGTACCTCTTGATCATAGTGTGCTCTCGGCCTTGCATCAGTTTGTCCTGTCTAGTGAAAAACAACTACTAGGCGTTGTCATACCATGCAGGCCATCAAAGATCAGTCACCATGTGAATGCTCTCATATCATCAATAACTCTCCTCCAATGAGGAATGTCGGCCTGTCTTGTGAATGTGAAGGAAACTCCTCCCCTGTACCTCTAGAAAACTGGGTTGTTTGGCTCCATATCAACCACTGTGACTCTCAAACGAAGCACTGTGATATGCTCCCACGCCCAAATATGGAAAAGTGTGACCCCCAACCTGATGGCTCTGTCGTCGCCGTATGACAACTCATGTAAATCTCGATACAGAGAGGCCAGCAGTACTAGCCCCCATGCAAAGCATACTCTCTATCCCACCATCAGCTCCCAAGCCAGCCCCCATCCTGTACTAAAATATCGGCCCCATCGATCTAGTGCAACAAGACCCAAAATGATGGCTGCAATAACCAACCAAAAGAGAGACACAATGAGCTTGTAGTGCTCTAGTTTGATCTAGCCCTCTGAAAAGACGATCTCATCAAGGCCCATCACGTCGTAACATGCATCTTTCCCGACATCCACATCATAGATCACTCGCTCTCCATGGATGGGTAATTGTAGAATGTGCCACACATCCTCCAATGTCATTGTGGCCTCCCTCATTGGAAGGTGAAACGATGACGTTTCACTATGCCATCGCTTTGCGAGCGTTGTCATCATCCCCAAATGTGTCCTCACCGACGGTGCATATGCAATGTACCAGAGTCTGATCTCCCCCAGGTGCTCCTGAAGCCACTCATGCATACCAACTAATCTACCAAGTATGGAGGATTTGTGCTTGCGTGAATGAAGAATCTCTACCTCCTCCTGCATCAGGAAAGTCACCACGTTAAGTTTCATAAAAAATCGAGTGATCCTGTTTAAACCCTATGTGCCTGAAATAGCATATGCATCGCTATTTGTAGGTGCGATGCAGTTTGAAAGTTCCAAATTGTGCCACTAGGATCCCTAAACTCCCAAACTCCGTCGTTGTGGTGCAATTTGAGTGCGCCCCAGTTTGATCCTAAAGCCTAATTTTCAAAGTGGCTCGTTGCGGCGTTGTTTTCATGTGCGGTCCAGTTTAGAGTTTGAACCCTATCTCCAAACTGTGACATCGCATCACTACTCGCGACGACGACGTAGTTTGAGGCCGCATGGCACTAAAATAAACTTTGTAGCGACACCATACAGGACCGCTTGACCTAGGGTTGACTTTCTAAGCTAATAAATGCGCATGAAAAACAAAATGAAGGTCAGGTCAAATTAACTCACCGGTGGTCCAACGCCAGGCAGTCTCTGGTACACTCATACTCGCTTCGAGACGTGTCATGGAAGTGGTCATTGCACCATCTCTTGCAGGGGTCAGAGCTCAAAGTCGTAGAATCCCAAAAGGCTATGTGTGCAAATGAACTAGAAGTGGCCCCTTGAGGCCTATTTAAGCCTGAAAACTAGGGTTTTTTGACCTCGTTTAGCCGTCCAACTAGGGTTTTGGACCCCCAATCCCATTTTTTCCCAACTCAGGGTTGTTTTGCATTATTTTTCGCATTTTTTGCAAGTTTTTGGCATCCCAGAGCCTTTCTGGACCCGTCGGGCACTTTGTCCTCTTTTTTCGCGAGATCACCCAAAAATCAAAATTTTCGTCCGATCTCTCGAGGGGGCAATATATCGGCATGTTTCTTCTCATCGGGGAAGCAGTGGGGCAATTTTGAAAATCAATTTATTTTTTGAATTTTGATTGAGGCAGTTTATTCTTTCAACTAACACAAGTACTTTGCTTCAAAGAGGGGAAAAATGTAGACATGGAAAATATACCGACATACTTGATCCCGATTACTAACATCGTTTCGTCTTGAATCATCTTCTTAACTAGTCATCACCTTTCATCCCTTAATTGAATAAATCCGGTTTTATCTAATTAGATCATCGCGCTTTATTAATTAAATAAATCAATGTTATTTAACAACTTATATCGATCTCTATTTAATTAAATAATTCATTTTTATTTGATTAAAATCCCCTAAAAGATCATTCTATTAAATTCACAATTAAATAAATTAAAACCTTGTTTGAAATTTGATAATAAATGCTTCCTGCAATTAAGTAGAGTAAATATTTTTGTTTATTAAATCTAGAAATCATATTCTATCCTCAACTATGATTTAAATCAATCCAAAATCTAAATCAAAGATTATCAGCTAATCTCTGATAAAAATTCATCAAGTCTGATTAATTTCAAATGTAATAATCCCACCTAAATCCTCTAGATTTTAGCTTGCACCAATAAATCATTTCTTTGATTTAATAATGTGTGAGAACCCCAATCCTAATACCTGCAAAACAATGAGAACAAACACACTAAGTTAGATATTGCAAGAAATAACAAGGATTCCCCATGAAATCCATTCATCAAGTTCAAAATAGGAAAAAATCAATGAAGAACACAATGGAAATAACAAAATAAAGATTGAATCCTAATTAAAATAACAAACTTATGATCCCATGGGGGAATTGGTGCCAATTTGATGTGAAATTGGCCCTTTCCCCAATGTCCTAAGATGCAAGCGATATGTTTGATGATGATTGATCCCCTTGTTGATGTAGAGATGAAATCCTTGTAAAAGAAAATCTGCAAAACCTAGCTAAGAATTCAATGGTGATGGATGAAAATGGCTAAATATTTTGGCATAATAACTTTGCATAATTTGTGGATGATCAAAATGAGGATATGAGCTCTTTATTTATAGAATACCAAGATGGATGAATGTCCAAATTTGAGCAATGTGGGACTAACATTCATCCAATGGCATGATGCCACTTGTCAATCTATGAGTGGATGAAGGATGTGCAAGATTTGAGAATTGTGCCAATAAATGCATATTTTGAATTTCAAATTTGTTGAAATGACTTGCAAGACGGAAGGGAAAATGTAATAAATTCCACTTGGCACAAGACAAAGGACATGTAAGATGAAGTTATTGTCTTGTTGGATGTACATGTTGACTTGGAATTTTTGAATTCAAATTTGAGGGAATATTCCAAAAGATGCCTTGTGAGGAAAATAGAGATTTAATAAATGAATTAAATCTATTTCCATGTGCAACTTGCAAAATCTAGAAGATGGGACATGATTCAAAATTAAATTAATCAAGGGTTAATTAATTTAATAGGAGATTAGATGATGTGGCCTATTTGACTCAAATTGATGGATTTATTTAAATCAAATAAGAGAGGAATATGATAAGAGATTAATTAAACAAGGATTTTGATTTATTTAATTAAAAGAGATGGTGTTAGATTAAATCAACTAAGGTTTTAATTTATTTTATTTAATGGATAGACTTTAGAGATTTAATCAAATAAAATTAATTATTTAATTAAATAGGGATAATTAGATTAGATGGATTGATTTAATTACCACAAGAGATTGACTCAATTAGATAAAATTATTTATTTAATTAAGAGAGAGAAATTGATGCATTTAATCAGATAAGGAGATTTGATTAAATGATTAGACCGAGGGATGATTCAGGAAGAAACAATGTTAGTAGTCGGGATCAAGTGAACAATGTCAATCGATATATTTTACGTGTCTACATTTTGCCCCTCTTTGAAGCAATGCACATGTTGCGTTGGTTCAAAGAATAAATGATCTCGATCAAAGCTAAAAAAAATCGTTATTCAAAAACTTGCCCCACTGCTGCCTGGTGAGAGAAAGCATGCCATTATATTGCCCCCTTGAGAGATTGGACGAAAATTTCAATGTTTGGGTGATCTCGCAAAAAAAGAGGACAAAGTGTCTGATAGGTCCGAAAAGGCTCCAGGAGGTCAAAAACATTTTTAAATGCAATAAAATGATGTAAAACAAGCCTCAATTGGACAGAAACAGGTTCAAGGGTCCAAAACCCTGGCAGGATAGCCAATCAGGGTGAAAAAACCCTAATTTTTAGGCTTAAAAGGGGCCCAAGGGGTCACTTTCAAGTCATTTTCAAACACTTCCAATAGTAACCTCGAGATTTGAGCTCTGACCTCCTAATGATATGGCACAACGACAGCTTCCCCTACACATTTCTAATCGAGTTCAGACGTACCAGCGGCCACCTGGCATCGGGGCACCGATATGTGACCCTTACCCGAGCCTCATTTTTCATTTATTGCTTCATTTCATGCTTTCAAAGGTCAATCAGTCTGTAGCGGCGCTATATGGCGCCGCTCAAAAGTCAAACTGCACCGCTCGATGTTAAATAGTACCGTGGTGGTGCAATTAATAGTTGGAAAACTCTGACGCTGGATGAGAAAGTGCACTACAACGGTGCTATTTTTCCCTTTTAAGCCCTAGCATTGGAGTTTGATTAGAAATCAAACTGCGACGCCTTCACGGGTTGCACCACTAGAGAAGTTTTTTGAACGCGCGACAAAGAATTTTTCCAAAATTTTGACATGGTGACCTTCCTTGATGCAGGATGCTACGAGGGAGCTCTACTCTCGAGAGCACAGGTCGTAGGACCTAGCTGGCTATCTGCGAGACCTGAGCGACAGGGACCAGGATCGACTCTGGATTGTGGGGTTATGGTATATTTCTTACGCGGCGCCCATTCGCACTCACCTAGGGATGTTGTCAGCGTTGGACAAGAGATGGCACAACAAGACATCATCGTTTCATCTTCCCACTGGCGAGGCCACCGTCACCCTAGAGGACGTTTGGTGTATTTTGCGATTGTCGATTCACGGTTGTCGGGAAATTTTTGACATGGATGAGGGGCGCGAGGCCTGCTACAGAGTCCTTGCCACAAACAAGATTGTCTTTTGCGAGGGGCAGATAGAGCTCGAGCGGCACAGGATCCTGGCACCTCCCTACCGTTGGGTGATTGCATCCATCATTTCAGGTCTCGTTTCCCTTGACAGACAAGGTTGATACTTCAGTCCCGGCTGGGGATATTGCTGGGAGTGGATGGTTCGAGACAGGTCGGTTCATTTTGCTTGGGGGCCAGTTCTTCTAGCATCCTTATAAAGAGATTTACACAAGTACATGTATATGGACAGCAGAGTGCTTGGAGCAGGCGTTACACTTCTTCATGTCTGGGCGTGGGAGAAAATTGTTGTGTTGCGTCCACATGTTTCAATTCTGACGATGCCAGATGATCCCCTCGTGTGGCGATACAAAGGCGGTGTGTCCTTTACACACACCGGTGAGCATGGGATCCCTTACTGGAGGAGGGTTCTCAATGAGATGCAGGTTTTTACCTAGCGACCGTACCTTGGTCAGCCCGAATGGGCTGACGATGCTGATAAGATGTTCTATTGCCACTAGGACCGTTTTATGCAGTGGCAGGAGCACACTATGATTGAGAAGTACTTGCCCGGGCACGTGCAGCGTTAGTTCAGGGAGCCTCAGGATCACCCGGATGATGATTATGTAGCTGTATTTGCCCGCTCCATGACACAAGTGTCATGGGGGTGGTATATTCCTGCTTTGGAGGTGGTGGATAGCTTCAGGCAGTTGGTGGCTCGACCGTGGGTCTACGATTAGGGACTCGTAGATCCAGGCATGACTTAGGCCTACAAGGATTGGTTCCGACCTCTGCTTTGGTTGACCATTGCAGGAGCAGTTTGAGATCTGCAGAAAGTTAGGGGCAGAGGAGGAGGACGAGGACAGAGGGCTGAGGTTCGACAGGATCAGCCAGTTGTGCCTCCAGTTTAGCCAAGGAAGGATGATGTTTTGATGCCAGACCAGCAGCAGGTGCCACCAGGTGTACCACCATGGGGTGAGGATCAGCCTCGGGTGCAGCAGCAGGTACAGCCATAGGTACAGCCAACCGGACAGCTAGATCCTCAGGATGCGTTGATTTCACAGTTACAGGCTCAGGTACAGACCATGACCTCTGAGAGAGATCAGGCGAGAGTCAAGAGAGAGCAGCTTAGGGCCGAGAGGGATCAGGCCGTTCAGTAGAGACAGGTTGCAGAGCTACAGGAAGCTATAGAGCTAGGCAGGAGATAGCAGTTAGAGAGCATGGCAGCCTCCTCTTCCCATGGTACAGTGTCAGTTCGGTCATACAGGGATGTCGTCCGAGAGGCTGAGTACTATCGGAGGTATTATCATGAGGTCGTACCCAGAGCAGAGCGAGTCCTAGAGTACTTAGAGTGAGCCAGCCATAGACCAGCAGAGGGCCACAGAGACAAGGGTGAGGGCAATATACACAGGGACAGAGCGTGATCGAGATGCTATGATGCTTTTTGTGCCTTATGGGCTCCTTTTTGATAGCCCGGTAGGCCTTTTTTACTGATTGACATATATGTACAGTGATCCGATTTATTTCTTGTACTATGATGGTTGTTTGATGATATATATATATGAGTCGATAATGATTTTGATGTGATGTGTACCCTTTATTTATGTATATGTGGATGATTTTATTTCTATATGTTGTGCAATGATGTTATATGATGCTTATATGATGCTATTTGATGGTATATGATGGATTTATGGATACATTTATTTCCGATGATGTATGCATTATGATTATGACTAACAGATCTTTATTATGTTAACCTATGATATGCAAATGTGATGCGCAATGATGTTATCTGTATGATGATCTATTTTATGTTGATGCAAATGATGATGTGATATGTGATATGGAATGTAAAATGATATGGTATATACATGAAATGTTATGTGAATTATGCTTATATATATGAATAGATTATGGATGGATGTACATTTTTTATGTGATGGACTATTTATGCTTATGTGGAATGAATGATTTATGATGCTATTTATGAGATGGTGTAATGATGTAATGCGATGGTCGTGATATGATGCAAATGAGATGGTTTTTAAGATGCTTAGAATAACAAATGTTATTATCCTAAACATATTAAATGATGATGTAATGTATGTGATGCATTTAATATGATGCAATGATATATTAATGCAAATTGGTATGATGATGCGTAATGTAATATGAACGTAATGTGTGATGATGTTATGATGTTATGCAAGTATGTATGCAAATGAATTATTTATAATGCTTTATGTACCTATTGTTTATGATTATGCAAAAAATGATCATGAAATGCTTATGTAAATGTTATGCAATGATTTATGTGATAGATGTAATGTGATGCAAGGAATGGATGCAATGTAATAAGAATGAATGTGCTTATATAAAAAATGCTTATAATGACATGTTTATATGATGATGGAAATGTAATGCATATGTTCCCTATATGATATGTTGATGCAATATGCTAATGATTTGTGGATGCAGGATCAATGACGATGATGGTGATGATGATCAACTGTCATAGTACCTTGTTAGTGCGGTGAGCAAGAAGAGAAGAAGTCATTTCAACAAGACACAAGATGATGCAAATACAAATGATGATGATGATTACTTGCCGAGGAATTGGGATTTTTCAAAGGACCAAATTTTCTTATGTTTGATAACCCACATGGTACGATGCATCAAGGTATAGAAAACCAGGATGGCGTTGTACCTAGTGTGATGGACTTTGACTTGACAAGCATATAGGAGTATCCTTGTTCACACCTAACATACAGAAACCTTGCTAGGATGCACTTTGCAAGTTTCAAACACCTCAGACCAAAACATGGAAAGGTAAACCTATCAATGCAATAGTCAACAAGTTGTCCAAAACCTCCTTCGTACCTACCTAACAAAGCAAGTATTTTCCAAGGTTATATTACAAGAACGTCCAACAAGCATAACAGATAAAAAGATATTGATTGTTTCCCCATTCCTATTTCTCTAAATCCTCTTGTTCGGATATCATTGAGAAGTCCTTTAAATGAGCACAATAAGATAATTCAAAAGAAAAAGATGAAGTAAACAAACAAGTTGATGCTCTTCAATACCGCTAACGAAAAAGGGGATGTGTTTTCAAAGGATAAGAACCGAAACTTATTGCCAAAAGATAATTCCCATTGTAGGAAGGATTCATCCTAGGACATGTTAGTGGATGGCGGCACGTCATTTCGTTTATCCAAAGTGTTCTAAATGATGATTGATATGGGACCAATTCAGATGATGAGTTACCGATACCAAGAGATGACCAACTTGCTTATGCACTGACTTAGACCTAAGACTTGACGTTTTGAGTTTTCTCTTTCAACCTACTAGACTTGTTTCTGATTGTCTTACCAAAGATTGATGATGACGATCGTTTATTATGAGTGATGTTATTGTGGGTGCAAGCGAGATGAGATGGATGGGCTTTTTCAAATATTTGGATGTTTTTGACGTTTTGCAATGTTTTGAGGCTGTTTTTGGTATTTTCGAGGTTTTCAAATGTTTTTATTTTTTTGGTTTTCCAATGTTTTGGGATTTTCCGAGATTTGGCCACAAGACTAACCTAAAGACCTATCCTAGGGGCCTTGGGGGCTGATCAATAGATGAGCCTTGCCTACATTATATACACAGAGACCACGTAGTTCGACTGACGACCCTGTTTTTGACTTTTGATGATTTTTTGAATGTTTTTTGGATTTTGATATGTTTTGAATGTTTTTTGGATTTTCTGATGTTTTGATGTTTTTGGATTTTCTAATTTTAGGACTTTAAGAATATTCACGAATCTGATCCGATAAGAACATTCCCCCAACATGATGCAATAGACTACTCCGATAAAGGTAGGACAAACTGACCTTGAGGATGAGCCGAGTAGTACTAGGAGGCATCATGATGTGAACACAGGACCAAGCTATGATGCGGATGCAAGTGGATGAGTGATAGATGGAGATATGGAATGCGATGGATGAACAAGCCGTAAAGATCCTGGTGGATGGAAAGTGTTTATTTACACAAGGCGCCTGTTTGCTAGGTTTTCACCAAGGTACTTGTCCAAAGTGCCACCGAAGTGGTTTTCACTAGAGGAAGATTTTTCTCTTTACTGTTTTTCAATCCTTTTTCTGATTTTTTGTATTTTTGCTTTTTTTATTTTTTTGTTGTTACCAAGATGCCTGTTTGCCAGGTTTTCGTTGAGGTAGCCATTTTTTAAGGAAATTTTCTGATTTTTTGGTTCTATACCTTGAAAGATTTAGGCATAAAACTTTTTGAGATGGGAGCTATTCATGGGCTCCTGCAGAGGTTCCCCTTCGGGTGTTGATAACTGATATGCCCCTGACTTATAACTTGTTGTGATAACGAATGGTCCCAACCAATTGGGTTCAAATTTTCCTTTGCTACTTGGGTTTGGGACATTCTTCTGATTCTCCTTTAATACCAGTTCTCCGACTTGGAAAGTCCTGCTTCTGATTTTCTTATTATAGCTCCTTTTGAGTCTATTCTAATAGACTTGCAAGTGATTTAAAGCATCTATACGTCACTCATCTAGTAGCTCTAGCTCATTCAATCTTGATACTCGGTACTCTTCATCAGTGATGAGATTTTGCAGTGATATCTTGAGTGATGGGATCTCGATCTCAATGGGGAGTACTGCTTCTGATCCATAGACCAGGGAGAAAGGGGTGGCGTCGGTGGGTGTATGGATGTTGGTTCGATAGGCCCAGAGGGCAGGATTAAGCTGCAGATGCTAGTCACGACCTGCGTCATTGACTGTTTTCTTAAGGATTTTCAGAATGGTTTTGTTTGTAGCTTCTACTTGGCCATTGCCTTGGGGATAGTATGGGGTGGAGAAGCAATGTTGGATCTTGAATTTTTTGCATAAGTCACGGACCTCCTGATTTTTGAATGGTGTCCCATTATCTGAGATAATGGCTTGTGGAACACCATAGTAGCAAATGAGATAGTTTAGGATGAACTTTGAAATCTACTTCCTAGTTATGTACGTCATGGGTATGGCCTCCACCCACTTAGTAAAGTATTTTGTTGCGGTTATGATGAATTTGTGGCCATTAGATGAAGTGGGAGTGATTTTTCCAATGAGATCAAGTCCCCACTGCGAAAAGGGCCATGGTGTGACGATAGGATGAAGCTCTTGAGCTGGAGCATGTATGAGGTCCCCATGTTGTTGACATTGTAGACACAATCTGGCATGATCATGTGCTTCTCTTTCCATTGTGGGCCAATAATACCCCATCCTCAGCAATTTCTTAGCTATGGTTATTTCACTCGAGTGTGAACCACAGATACCGTTATGTACTTCAGTTAGAGAGGTTAATGCCTCCTCAGCGTTTAAGCAATGTAGTAGGGATCCTTCTATGCTTCTACGATATAGGGTATCTCCTAGGATGAAAAATTTGGATGCCTTTTAACAAAGGTTCATCTTAGGTTTGATGGTAAGTCGGTGGGTATGACTCCTATTCGAAGGTATGTGTAAATGTCATGATACCAAGGATCGCCAGGACCAATGATTTCGTACACATATTATGATTCTGGTACCTCGAATGCAAGTACGAGAAGCTACTCAATCAGGAATTCATATTTTGGAACGTTGTGGGGGATGTCGAGCAAGGATCCAATTGTTGGCATGGCGTCTGTTGCTCTGTTGTTGGTTCTAGGAATTTGCTTAAATGTAATTTCAATGAAGGATTCTTTGAGATTCTACACCAATTTCTTGTATGGAGTGAGCTTGTCATCCTTGGTATGGTATTCATTGTTCACTTGATTTATGATCAATTGGGATTCTTTGTATACTTTCAGAGCTATAATGTTCCACTGCACTGCTATTCTGAGACCTATGGTCAAAGCCTCATATTCTGCAATGTTATGTGTGCAGGGAAATGCCAGTTTGTATGACCTTGGTATGCAATCCCCTTGTGGGGTGATGAAGAAGACACCAACTCTTGATCCATGCTGCGTATATGAGCCATCGAAGTACAGTTTCCAATGGTTAGCTATGTTGAGATTAAAAATGGATTCATCTGGAAACTCTAAGACGAGAGTGTTCTCTGAATAGATAGGTGCTTCTGCAAGTTGATCTGCAATGACTTGACCTTTGATTGCTTTCCGCTCCACATATTCGATGTCATATTCTGATAATATCATCACCCATTTTGCCATTCTTCCTATGAGCATTGCCTTTGATAGTAGATACTTGAGAGGATCAATTTTGGCGATGAGTTTTATTTTATGTGCCAACATGTAATGTCTAAATTTTTGTGATGCAAACACTACTGCGAGGCATGCTTTCTTGATGAATGAATAGTTTAGCTCATGCCCAACCATTGTCCTGCTGATGTAATATATAGCCCTTTCTGTTCCATTTTCGTCATGCTGAGCTAAAAGAGCTCCAAGGGCTGTTGATGTTGCTGACACGTATAGAATCAATGGCTTTCTTGGGATTAGTGGCATTAAGACTGGCGGTGTCAGTAGATATTCTTTGATTTTGTTGAATGCCTCTTCACACTTGGTATCCCATTTGTATGCTACTCCCTTGTGGAGTAGGTGAGAGTATGGGTTGTGTTTGTCCGCCAATTGTGCTATGAATCTTTGAATGGATTGTAGTCTGCCTTGGAGACCTCTTAGTTGCTTTAATGTTTTTGGTGCCTCCATCTTGAGGATTGCTTTTACTTTTGTTGGATCCACCTCGATACCCCTCGTTGACAATATATATCCTAGCAATTTTCCATATTGTACGCCGAAGACGCACTTCTTAGGGTTTAATCTGACCTTGTACTCCTCCAGCCTGTGAAAGATGACACTTAGGGTTGCTATGTGATCTTTTCTCTTTTTGGACTTAGCTAAAATGTCATCAACATAGTCTTCGACCGTCTTATGAATCATGTCGTGGAATATCAATGTCATAGCCCTTTGATATGTTGCTCCTGCATTCTTTAAGCCAAATGGCATCATATTCCAACAATAGGTCCCCCATCGACAAGTGAAAGTTGTTTTATGTTGGTCCTCTTTAGCTATCATGATTTGATTGTACCCTGAGAATCCATCCATTAGTAACAACATCTCATGTCCAACTGTCATGTCTACTATCATGTCAATGTTGGGAAGCGGGAAGTCATATTTTGGACATGCTTTGTTCAAATCTTTGAAGTCTGTGCAAATCCTGATATTTTCGTCGGGTTTTGAAACAGGTACCAAGTTTGATACCCATTCTAGATAGTCTATTGGTCGGATGAATCCTGCATCTAATAGCTTTTTTAGCTCCATTTTCACTAATAGGGTGATCTGAGGATGCATTTTTCGAAGCTTTTGTTTGACAGGCTTTGCTTTTGGGTACATTGTTAAGTGGTGAACCACAATCTCTGGATCAAATCTTGGCATGTCAGCATAACTCCATGCGAAGTTTATTTGTCTTTCTCTTAGGAATGTCGCTAGGAGCTCTTGCTCTTCTGATAGTAGTGATTCCGCATAGAATGTGATATGCGGGGTCTCTTATGTTCCTAGGTTGACCAAATTACATTTTTCTACCAAGACTGCTGACTTTTCCTGATGAATAGCTCTTAAAGGAAGATTGAATCCTCCATCCTCGGGTGCCTCAGAGAGGTTTTCACCGTTGGATGCATCCTTTATTTTTAATTTTTTTTGGTTAGAGAGTGCCACAATGTGGTTTTCACTCAAGGACTTGGATATTATTCTTAATTTCTCACTTTTGCGACTGAAGGATTCAGTCGTTTCCCCATAATAGGCCTATGTGTCTAGCTCTATAATGAACCCTACTTTGTGATCCCCATCCGGAATGTTATCCCGCAATCCCATGAATTTCGAGAGCACCTCATCATTTTCGAATGTATCAAGAACTGGTGGTCCTCGTTGGTCGTAGTCGATGAGTTGGGGATATACTAAGCGGATCTCATGATTTTGGTGGTCAGATTCAAAAGATAGGGTGCTAATCATGCAAAGAGTGGTATCCTCAAATATCCTAGGTAAGTTAGTCAGGTGATCCTCATCATCACTACTAATATAGATGTTGGTTATATCAAATGTAAAGTTATCTATGACTCTACCTGTAGACACTGGTAAGCGTAGTTCTGCTGGGGTTGGTTGAGGAGGATTATCAACCATTCTAACTGGAGGACTTCGGACTTGTATGGTTATACTCAGAGGGGTACATCCAAGGCCAAGATTTGTTATTGGTCGCGTCTCTGGCATGATAGGTATTATGATCCCATTGTCGTTTTGTCCCAGTCTTTGATTTCTGTTGTAGCCCATTGCGAGCATCATTTGTAGACCCTTGCTTCTATCATCCATTGGTAAATCTAGTACTGGTCTTTCATCTTGATAGATCATATGAGATGGATATGCCTCAATAAATTCTCATCCAAAATCTCCCCAACTTGTAAAGGTGGGATAGTTTTCAGGAGACGTTCGGGATGTGGAGGCTTCATGTATTTGCGGTCGTCCTCGTGATCTAGGAGATTGTGGTAATTCTCCTTCCACAAAAGCATTATTAGGGAGATTGTAGTTGCCACAGCCAATATCTTGGATGATGACCTTGATGTTAGAGATGGTGGGGATGGCAGGAGTGGCGGGTGTCTCTGTCGCAAAAGTGGACGCGAGAGTGGCAAGATCGATGTATGGTGTGGATGGGCCCTCATCATTTTTTGGTACTTGGGGGATTTTGTAATACTTTTCTTCAAGATTTTTGCAATAGGAGAAGGGTTCAGGATCTCCATGGATGATAACTTCTTGTCTGTTATGTGTGAATTTCACACATTGGTGGAAAGTTGATGCTACTGATTTCATCGCATGAATCCATGGGCATCCTAGGAGGATGTTATATGGCAAGTCAAGGTCCAAGACCTGACAAGTGGTTTCCATGATGGTAGGCCCTACTTGAATAGGGAGTTTGATTGTGCCCTGAGACACTCTTTCTTGATCATCATATGCTCTTATCGTGATACCCTTCCCTTTGTCGATAGAATCCTTTGATATTTTCAATTGCTTGATGAGACTGAGGGAACATATGTTCAAGCCTGCCCCTCCATCCACCAAGACCCTTTTGATTTTTCTCTTATGTACTATGGCTTCCAAGTGAAGTACATGGTTGTGAGAAGGTTGAGCAGGGAAATCCTGGTCAGAGAATGTAAGAAGATTAGGTGTAATGATATTTCCAACCATAGCTTGGAATTGCTCCGCATCAAGATCTATGGGGACAGTGGATGAGGCCAACGCTTCTTCAAGGATTTTCCTATGGGCAGATGATATTTTTAGCAACTCCATGATGGAGATTAAAATTGGCGTTCTCTTGAGTTGATCTAGGACATTGTAGCCATTAGGGACATATCTAGATGTAGGGACTCTGTTTGGCTGGGATGATCCTGCGATGGTTACTTTGTCGCACATTGTGGTGACTCCGCAATCTTCGGCATAAGCGCCCTTGATAGTAATGACCATGCAGTTTTCATCTAGGGAGGTGACGACTGTTTCATACACATCATTTACGTTTGAGTGGGTGCCTTTCCCTTTATCTTTGTTATTGTTATTCCCTTTGTTGCCATGATTCGACATCAGATTCGTATATATCTTAAGATCTTGATTTCCTGTAGGTTGTTCCACATTTATGATTCTTTTATCAATGAGATCTTGAATTATGTTCTTTAATCTCATGCAACTGTTTGTGGTATGGCCTTTGATTTTATGGAACTCACAGAGTTGATTCTCGTTATACCAAGGAGGTTTCACATCCGGTTCTTGGTAGTTCTCAAATGTAGGAGCTTTGATGAGTTTTTCATCAATTAGCTTTTTCATTATGTCTTCAAGTGGTTCCCCCAAAGTGGTGTACTTTCGCTTGGGATAACTCTTGCGTTGGGGTGGTTGGTGCAGGAGCACCTAGGAAACACTAGGCAATTAGGAAGTCTAGGATGAATTTTTGTTTTTGATGTGTTACCATGAAGGTCATGTTGACCATTGAGATAGAGTTAGAGGTTTAAGAGTATTTCTTGCTTAGTAGTGTTCAATAGGTTAAGGAGTGGAAAGGGGGGATGAGTTTAGAAACTCATTTTACTAGAAATTGGCAAAAGTTGCAAAATGGTGCATTTTGCAACTTTGCCACAATGTAACTGACATGTCCGACCAAGGGAAGGCCTAACTACTTTTGTTGACCTATATAGGGTGTGCCTCGACCTGAGAGCAGGGTTGGACGTTTTAGCATTATTGGAAACTTATGAATACAAGAGAAGATAGTGATAGATTGGTGTAAATTTTCTGGTTTTTGTTTTTGCTTTGAATTGTGTGTTAATGGAGTGATCCTGAAACTGTGTAACATGTAGGAAGTAGTGCATTTATCTTCCAAGCATTTTGTGTAATAGTAGGTAGCTAATTTATTCATTTCAAGCAATCTTATGTAATTAGTTTGTTTCTTTTAGTTGCTATTCTGACTGGCAGACTGTGAAAAATGGAGGTTTAGTTCACATTTCCACTGTACCTAGTGTACGAGCTTTTGGGGATTGTGGCTAGACTCCATTATTGTAAATATGGTAGGGTTAGGAGTCTTTAGTAGACAGGGTATCACTATGAGAGTCTTCTCCTAGGTGAGCTAAGAAGAGTTCAGCTAGGGAAGACAAGAAGTGCAGAGCACTTGGGTTGCAGGGGTGTTCATCTCCTGGCAAAACACGTTGTGGAGAGGGCAGACATGAGCCTTGACAAGGTATTGAATGCAGGAGGGAGCTCCATCTAACCGTCTAGTGTTAGTAATCTCTAACAGTTGCAGGAAGGACAGGAAAATGGCTTAAAAAGACCTAATTATTGCCAAATTGTGGTTTAGGTCTGTGTACGGTCAGTTGAGGGTTAAGACATTTAAAATCTTCAAGTGGTAGGCATAAAGACCAAGAAGCCAAAGGAAAGATTATGTGTTCTTTGGGAAAGTTAGGAGAGACAACCTGTTTTCTCGGAAGTGGAGACCTAATTGGGGCTCCTAGGCTAGTCGCCTTTTTAACCCTAAATGAGGGTTTGGTGGAAGCGATGAAAAGATGGAGTTAGGTGGATATTTCTGAGCCTTAACAGGGTGGAATGAAGTCAGTAGAAGCATCTCCACACCCTTGCAAAACTAAGTTTTAGTTCTTGAGGAATGTTAGTCTTTAGGGTAGATTAAGGGCTAAGGAAGAGTTAGTGATATTGCACCAAGATTGACTTGGTAGGTTGAATTGTGATGGTAGTGGGGTTGGCCAGGAGAACCAGGGGTACCTAAACATGAGGAAGGTCCTAAAGGTTAAGGTGGTGAAGTAAGACACCAAGGAGATCTTGCAAGCAAGACCCAAAGCAGGAATCAGTGAGTGATTCCTCCAACCCCTCCCTATCAGTGGTCCTCTTTGATCATTGAAATTATTGATTGTTGGATTGTTGTGTGGTTTTTGTGTTGTGTGATGATTGTTTTGGTGTTGGATTTGAATTTTTGGTGTGAGTGTATGTTGGCGAGGGGCACTAATGACCACCTTGGCATCAACGACACCATCATTAGTAATGTTTTTGTTCCTTGCCCACGTGCGAGGTTTATTATTGTAATTGGAGTGTGGGCGGTTGTTTTGTTGTTTGGGGTATGAGGTTGATCCCGCGGGTTGGGTCATGAGGGCTCGTTCAATGCTGAGGGCCTTGGGGATCAACTGGTCATATGTGGTGATTCCTTGAACCTTGAGATGAAATGCCAAGAGGCCTTCAAGGTTGGCGATGATGGTGCAAACTTGTTCTTTTGGCATGGTCCACTTGCTCCGATTGGCCTTGGATCACCATCGTTGTAGGAATGAAGCGAAAGATTCACCCTTTCCTTGTTTCAGAGCTGAGAGTTCTTCTAGACTAACATCCATTGCAATGTTGCATGCATAGATTTTTTATGAATGCGTCTATAATTTCTTGGAATGTCCTAATGCCTGAAGGTAAGTGAGAGAACCATTCTATAGCGTGGCCTGCCAAACTCCTAGGGAATAGCCGCATCAAATAAGTATCGTCATATGCGACTTCCATGCAATGAACCTAGAATTCCCTGATGTGATCTTCAGGGTTTCCCATCCCTCAATATTTGTCAAATTTGGAGATTTCAAATCCCTTGGGTAATGGTTTTATCACTAGGCTTCTATCAAATGGATAGGGACACAAGTTGCTTGGTGTTTTCGTTGTTCGCCCTGATTGAAGATTGAGCACTTGTTACGAGAGAAACCTGATTTGTGTTGTTATGTCATTTTCCAGATCAGGGGGTGGGATGAAGGTGTTTTGGGGTGTTTCAATTCTGGGTTGGATGGATGGGTTGTTTGATGTGTTGTTCAATGGTATCTGTATGTTTTGTCGAGCGAGGTAGGCTTCCACCTGCTGTTGTATGAACAACGCTTGTTGTTGATCTTGTTGTTGTTGCACTAAGATTTGTGTTTGTTGTTGCACTTATTGTTGTGCTTGTTGTTGGGTTGCTTCTTGTTGCTCTTGATATTGTTGTATTGCTTGCTGATATGCTTGCAATTGCGCTGCTTGTCTTTGTGCAAGAAGTTGTGCTTGTGCTTGTGCTTGTTGTGCTTGATATTGGGCGTTTTCCTAAGCTTGAGCTTGTGCTTGTGCTGCTTATGCTTGGGCTTGTGCTTGTGCCGCTTTTTGTTGTAATAGAGCATGTGCTTGAGCAACCTTTTATGCTTGCAATGCTTGTGTGGCTTGTTGTTGTTGCAGTAAAGCTTGGGCTTGTGCGTCTTGTTGCACTTGTAATGCGGCTTGTGCAGCTTGGGCAACTTGCGCAGCTTGAGCGGCTTGTTGAGCAGCTAGTTGTATAGCTTTTTGTCTTTGCACTTGTTGGAATCCCCTTTGAAAAGTAGCTTGCAATGCCGCATTGTATTGGCTTGATGTGGTGGAAGTTGGTGGTGGTGGGGGTGGTGGTGGATTCAAAATGGCGTTTGTGGTGAGTGATGATGTCGTGTTGATGTTTTGAGTGGTGGATAGTGGTGTTGATGTGGTTAGTCCTTGAGAAACCATGTTTTTTGGTGTTAGGGGGTGTTTGATGATGTTGCAATTGCTTGTGCATTTATCGTCTGTTGTTGCGATATCGACAACAAATTTTGAGCATTTGGCATAATGCTTTGATTGATATTTGGGATGTTGGTTTGATTGATAGTTGGTAGAGGGGGAAGCCCTAAACCAAAGAGTGGTGTGGCTGATGATGGCAATGGTGGAAGAGGTTGAAATGTGAGGGGTGCGATTTATTGCAAAAATGTTGTGGTGTTGAATATGCCCCCCAGTCTGAACATATCTTCCTCCTCTTGTGGATTTGTGAGAGAAGTTTGAGGTGTCGCGTGAAAAAATGATGATGATGGATCATGATGGAACATGAGAGGAACATTCTTATGTAATGGGTTTTCAAGTACGTTTTGTTCCAAGATGGTATTTGCATCCAAGTTTTGATTATTAACAAGGGGGTGTGTTTGAATAGCATTGAGAAATGCATTTCCCTTATTAACATTGGGTTGGGTTGGAGCAAACGATGTTGTGATCTGCGGAATGTTTTGTGTGATGCTTTGGGATGGGGGTGTAGATGAGATGGGAATGGTGGATGAGATTGGAGGAAATGATGTCTCCACTATAGTACTCATGTCGAAATCCAAAGGTAACTTAGCCCCTTGTTTTGCTAGCTCAAGCGTGTATAATGAAGGTTTAAGCCTCATCATGATGTTGATGATTTTATGGTTTTCTGAATTTTGGAACATTTCAGTTATTTCTTCATGAGACATTCCAAAGGTAAGATCCTCTCCTTGGTTTTCCTCTTGCGGATTTTGTGATGATGATATGGTCAAAGGATTGCTTGATTTAGTGGGATTCATTTCAACATTTGTTTGGCTAAGATCAGTTGAAGTGGGTGTTTCTTTGTTGGTTTCCATGCTCTTCTTGTATTGAGATCTAGTTTGAACCATAAAAAAATGTTAGAATTGTGAAACAAGCACAAAACCACGAGCCACAGGATCAAACAACAAACAAAACACCTTCCACACAAGAGATCCGCAAAACAATATGTGCAATTATCTTCAACAAGAAAAAGTTACAGAAGAGAGAAAACTTTCAAGAAGATATGAAAGCTACAGATATTCTCCCATTGATAATTACAATGAGATCAATCCTTATGAAAGGAGATCAAGAAACCCTAAAAGGGAAACCCTAGTGTGCACACTTAATAATTAATAAATAATTAATTATTAATGTGCCTAAGTTTAGCTTAAGTAACTAAAGTGATAAGTGACTTAATTAATTAACCAATATGATTAAATTAATTAAGTAAAACAACTTATTACTCTAACACCCCCCCTTAAGATGAACTTAGGAAGTAGCTAAAACACTAAGAAAAAGATGCATGAAAGCAAAGATGGGTCCTAGCAAACAAGGCCAAGTAAGGTACCCATGTACAAACAGAAGATCTCTATAAAGAGGAGAAATAGAGAAAACCTCGTGGGAACAAAACTCTACTCCAAAAAGAGATCAAAGGTGATTGAAGGACTGAAAAGCCTCCAAATCAAGGAAATGTCCAGAAAAAGAAGAACATGTAGAACATCACAGAAGCATGAAGAAGCTGCAAACTCTGTCAAAAGATGACTGTTACGGTGCCGAAGAACCTCCTCTGAAGATATGATGATCAGGATCAAGAAGACAACAATCTGCATGAGTGCCCTCCAACGACACTACTCGAATCAGATGGCAAACAAAGGCAAACACCTGGAACTCGAAGATACAGATGGTAAAGGTACCAAAATTCTGAAGAACTGATCATGAAAAAGTGGAAGGTCACCTCCAAAAAATAGGAATGTAAGAGTGTCCATATGGTAAGTGATCCATCTCACCGAAATGCATGGGTAACCAGCCGCTGCATCCGCCTAGTACATAGGAACAAATACTGTATACATAGCTCACTCCATCGAAACCAAGGAAGCATTAACACCAACAGTAGAAACCCCCCCATAATGCTGAAAAGGGAGAGGCGTGACAGGTACACTGAAACTGGATGCCTGAAAGTAGTGCATGAAGAGGAACCAAGAGCATCTGAAGGTGCAAACATAAAAGTACAAGCTGATAGAAAGGATGTGAAACCAAAAGTCACATACGCATGAGAAAGGTATGAAGGCAAACAAAGGCAAACATCAACCCCCATGGCACTTTATATCATAGTGCGAGTACAATAAGGCACAAAGTGATGTGCAAGAAACCCAATACTACACATACAATGTTGAGGCACTTTATCTTAGTGCGTTTACAAAAGAGAAATACATGCAATGTGAGCCCATAATGTCTACAATGTCCAAATAGGACAACATGTTGAAAATACAATTCTCTTACAGAAAAAGAGGAAACTAGTAGCACCATGATGAAGTACACAAAAAAACATGCAGTTTCAAAAAAAACGGCACCCAAAAATGTGTCAGAATACAGAAGATATGGCCCGTCAAAGTCTCCAAAACGAGAACTGAACAGCTACAGCACTGATAAAATAGAATTATGGAAAAAATCAGAATTCAAAACTGGAAAATACCTATACCACTGTGAAGAGCACGGAATTCCACCCCATTTCAAAAAAAATTGCATGCAAAAAGCCCACCGTATGGCCGAGATATGGCCTCTGGAATATTGGGTGCAAATTTGAAAAGCCCAACGGAGAGGGGCTGAATGGGCAAAAAGTGATTTCCGCCAAATTTAGGAAAAACACCTCCAGATCTGGAGGTCCGCCAGATTTAGTGTGTAGGAAAAATTTCTCCAATTACATGCATTATTTTGCATAAAAAACAAAATTATACAAATTATATTTTTTTACAAAAAAAATATATAAAAAAACATTGATTTTTTTATAAAAAAATCATAAAAAATGTACCCATGGGAAGGTACGCCTGCACAGGTCTGTGCAGGTCAGTACCTGCATAGTACCCTGTGCAGGTACGTACCCTTCCTTATTGACTTTTTGTTTTTTTTTAAAAGCAAAAAAAACTTTCAAAGCTTTTAAATGTTTTAAAAGCTTTTGTAAAAAAACAAAATATTTTTACAATAAAAAATCTGCAATTTTTTTATGCAGCAAAAAATAAATAATTTTTTTTGACGATTTTTTTTTACCTCGATCCGTGTGCACGGCCGTACGGACAATTTTTTTGCCTCAGAAATCAACTGAACCAAATATAGGCGAGTTTACAGTTGATCTTTAGGTTTTTGGCCACTCCAGACACAATGGTGAGGTCCGTTTACGCTGAAAATGCTCTGAAAATTGAACACCCCCTGGATCTGGCAAAAAAACCCTTTCTTCAAACCCTCACAGATCTGACAAACGGAAGCCAAATTTGACGAAACAAAGGTCAATTTTGACTATTTCGGCAGCTGGATTCAATGGAGAGGTCTGATCACACCAAAAATGCTTCGAAAGATGCCCACCTCCAAAATTTGCAAAATAAGCAAAGGAGATTCAGATCTGAAGCCTGCAACCCTTGTTGAAGAAGAAAACCTCATAAATTGAGAAGAGGTTTGCTGAATCCACGCTCTGATACCATGTTGGAATTGTGAAACAAGCACAAAACCACGAGCCACAGGATCAAACAACAAACAAAACACCTTCCACACAAGAGATCTGCAAAACAATATGTGCAATTATCTTCAACAAGAAAAAGTTACAGAAGAGAGAAAACTTTCAAGAAGATATGAAAGCTACAGATATTCTCCCATTGATAATTACAATGAGATCAATCCTTATGAAAGGAGATCAAGAAACCCTAAAAGGGAAACCCTAGTGTGCACACTTAATAATTAATAAATAATTAATTATTAATGTGCCTAAGTTTAGCTTAAGTAACTAAAGTGATAAGTGACTTAATTAATTAACCAATATGATTAAATTAATTAAGTAAAACAACTTATTATTCTAACAAAAAAAGGATCAATTTTCAAGAATATGGGAGATGAAATCTCTCAATTCTTTAGATTGGTCTTTACTTTATGCCCAAAGTAGAAACTTTTTAGGATATCTTGAGGATCAAAAGGTGATATGATGATGATGCAAGGGATGGACGATGCGAATGTTTGAGTCTTTTGATAAATCTTGAAGGAGATACTAGGCTTTTTAGGACTTTCATATTTTTTTATTTTGATTTGATTTTGGATTTTGGATTTGTCCTTAACTTTGATTTTGATTTTCATTTCTTTTTATTTTGAACAAAAAGACCCTAAGATATTGGATGATTATATAAGGGATAAATTTGTTCAAAGGATGATAATTTGAATATGTGTGGGGAGAAGGATACATCTACCCACACCTATTCAAACAAGATGATAGTTTCACTAAGCATATGAAGAAGGATTCATCTACATATACTAAGCTAAACAAGATGATTTTGATAATTTTTACTAAGCATATGCAAAAGGATGCATCTACACATACCTAGCCAAAGGTGATTTTGATAAATTTTTCAAGGAGTTAATCTCAATGATTTTGATGATTTTGATTTTTCCAAAAAGCCTAGCATTAAGGATGATTTCAAGATTTTTCTAAAAGGTGATGATGAGATGATTTTTGTTTTGATGGATGAAGGATGGATGAAAAAGATTTTGATTTGCTTTGATCCTAAGATGAACCTAAAAAAGACACTTTGTTTGTCTAGACCTAGGTATTGAAGAGCATACAATGCTTCTATAGACCTTTGTAACCAAGAAATGATTCCATTTGAACATACATTTTTGGATTTTGAACCAATGATTTTTGTTTTGGGATTTGGACCTTTTGGGAATCGTGATTCTTTAAAACACATGAAAGTTCATTTTTCTTTAGCTTTGCTTAATGGCTTTATTTTACTACAAACGCTTTCTTTGATTAGGTTTTTCAAACTAAGTGTCCAATGTCTTGATCTCTTCAAACCCCACAAAGTATGTTATGTGGAAATTCGATGAACTCAAGGCAAAGGTTTACCTATTGTTCACTTTAGTAGACAAATCGAGATGTAATCCAATGTTGAGAAACCTCTAAGGATGTAAATCCCAATGGCAAGCAATAACATATGGATTGAGTCAATTGCATTTGTCTCCAAAAGGGTTTGAAATTTGGATAATGATGTTAAGTGTTTGTTTTCAAGATTTTTTCAATTAGGCAATGCATTTTGTAACCCAAGAATAAGTACAACCCTATGGATGTGTAAGACAATATTTGTTGGATTCCCACTTGGACAAGTCCAGCTACGCTTATCTTTAGTGAATGGTTAGATGCTTGACCCCACTGGCTCCCCTCCACGACACTCACTTATACGGGGCAGCCAAGCATCAACACCCATGAAACTCCCATGGCATGCTTTCCATTTCTACTAAAAGACCGTAAAAGTGTGGGGTGGCTTTAGAACGACCATTCTTGCACCAACAAATAGATCAAAGGATTTTGGAAAATTCTAGCACATGGGCTTTAATAAGGACTTTCCGTTTGTGGAGATTGACCCATATGGCAAGAGACCCTTTTGGATCCATCTTGTCGGAATCAATTGCGTGATATTGGCGTTTACTCCAATACCCACATTTATATACCGGTTGGAAATACTCTTGGCTTTAGAGTGTTACCGGTTGAGTCGTTCCCTTGGGTGAGTACTTTTTCCCAAAGGCAGACTCTCTAGGATAAACAAAAGCGAGTAAAAACAATATTCGTAACTCGATCAGTCTTTGTTGGCAACAAAGAGAGAGAATATACGCAATAATGCCCCCACTCACACTCGCACAAGATTTTGTTCAATTTTTTAAACCCAAATTGAAGTGTGGAGGTGATTGCTTTGTCTCACCCTAAAATCGTAAAAAAGGCCTTTTGATTCTCAAGATTGCTATAAGGTGTGAGAGAAGCACATACGTCCTTTTTCAATGAGGTTAGTTCAAGTAAGCCTTCATAAAACAATGTAGCACATGTTCATTTTAGATCCACAAAGCAAAATGTGAGTTCTTTTTTAAGCACCAAAATACAAGTGAGAAATATTTTGTTCAATTGTTATCCAAAGAAACAAACTCTAGTATGTTTGTGATCCTAATGTTCATTTTAGCCTTTTGCAAGAAATGAAAAGATTCTTTTTAAACCCAAATAAAATTAATGTCCTAAGAAAGAAGTGATAATGATTTCTTAAAAGTGTTTAAAAACACTTTAATTTGATGAAATATCCTCCTCATGCTTCTCCTTTCTTCATTTTTGATTTCCAACCTACAAGGGAGAAAACCAGTCAGATTCTGGAAAATATAGAGATTAAAAGGCAGAAAACAGAAGACAAATTTATCATTAATCAAAAAGCACATGCTAAAATTTAATTTCAACTTTTTACTCCCTACCAGTGGTACAACTCGTGACTGCATTGGAGTTTGATTTCCCAGCAGTGCTCTTAGAGCGCTGCTTACCAGCTAGCGTCGCTCTATTTCGGGACAGTGAGTTCAACTGCGTCGCAGTTTTCCCAGCGACGCAGTTTGGTTTTTTTCAAAGTTCCTGCAAGGCAAACAGTCAAGCGGTGGAGTTTAGAATTCAATTTTTTTTTGCGCGAGAAGAGTCCAGCGTCGCACTTTGAATTTCCTATAGTGCTATATAGCAACGTTGAAGAGTCAGCGGTGCCAAAACAACGACATTGAGCTCTCAGTGTTGGAATTTTTCTGTGTATGAACAAAAATGCGAAAATTTGTAAAAAAAATGATAAAGAATGATATCCAACCCTCCCTCTAACGCCAAATGTGTGAACCCCAATCCAAATACCTGCAAAACAAAGAGAACAAACACACTAAGTTAGATATTGCAAGCATGAACAAGGATTCCCCATGAAATCCATTTACAAACTTCAAATTAGGAAAGAAAAAATAACGAAGAACACAATGAAACAAGAAAATATAGATTGAATTCTAATTAGAATAACAAACACATGATCCCATGGGGGAATTGGTGCCAATTTGATGTGAAAATTGGCCCTTTCCCAATTCCTATGATGCAAGCTTGATATGTTGATGATGATTGATCCCCCTTGTTGATGAAGGATGAGAGCTCCACGCCAAAAATCTGCAAAAACCTAACTAAGAACTCAATGGTGATGGATGGAAATGGCTAAATATTTTAGCATAATAACTTTGCATAATTTGTGGATGATCAAATGAGGATATGAGCTCTTTATTTATAGAATTCCAAGATGGATGAATGTCCAAATTTGAGCAATGTGGGACTAACATTCATCCAATGGCATGATGCCACTTGTCAATCTATGAATGGATGAAGGATGTGCAAGATTTGAGAATTGTGCCAATAAATGCATATTTTTGAATTTCAAATTTGTTGAAATGACTTGTAAGAGGGAAGGGAAAATGTAATAAATTCCACTTGGCAAGGACAAAGGACATGTAAGATGAAGTTATTGTCTTGTTGGATGTACATGTTGACTTGGAATTTTTGAATTCAAATTGAGAGAATATTCCAAAAGATGCCTTGTGAGGAAAATAGAGATTTAATAAATGAATTAAATCTCTTTTCATGTGCAACTTGCAAAATCTAGAGGATGGGACATGATTCAAAATTAAATTAATCAAGGGTTAATTAATTTAATAGGAGATTAGATGATGTGACCTATTTGACTCAAATTGATGGATTTATTTAAATCAAATAAGAGAGGAATATGATAAGAGATTAATTAAACAAGGATTTTGATTTATTTAATTAAAAGAGATGGTGTTAGATTAAATCAAATAACGTTTTGATTTATTTTATTTAATGGATAGACTTTAGAGATTTAATCAAATAAAATTAATTATTTAATTAAATAGGGATAATTAGATTAGATGGATTGATTTAATTACCACAAGAGATTGATTCAATTAGATAAAATGATTTATTTAATTAAGAGAGAGAAATTGATGAATTTAATCAGATAAGGAGATTTGATTAAATGATTAGACCGAGGGATGATTCGGGAAGAAACAATGTTAGTAGTCGGGATCAAGTGCACAATGTCAATCGGTATATTTTACGTGTCTACAAATAAAATCCCTAATTACTTTCAAAATGGCATCAAAAGGGAATATTCTTCCAAGTTTGAAAATACCTCCAAATGGATTTATCCTTCCAACAAGGCATTCATTTCCTCTTACATGTCCTTGTGCATTGAGCCAAGTGGCATTTAATTCATTCTTTTCTCCCTCCAACATGTCATTTCACAATTTTGAAATTCCACTTAATATCATTTATTGTGCACATTCATCAAAATGTGCTCAAGCTTCCTCCATTCACATCTTGACAAGTGGCACTTGGACATTGGAGGTTGAATGATCCCACATTGCTCCATTTTTCCTCATTCTTCACATTCTCATCTATAAATAAGAGGCTTTTTCCTTTGTATTTTGCATCCACAACTTAGAGAAAAGTTACTATCTTCACATTTAGAGCAAATTCATCCATTCCCATAGCATTTTCCACAATCATAGCTAGGTTATTGCAGATTTTATCAAGGAAGCACATTGTTCATCATCATCAAGTGGATCAATCTTCATCAAGCTTGCAAAGGAGTTGGGAAAGGTCCAATTTCCACATCAAATTTGTACCAATTCCCCCATGGGATTAAGAGTTTGCATGCTTAAATAGGATTTAATTTCTTTTCTTGTTTTTTTCTTCATTTCTTTCCTATTTTGAGCATTGTAGATGAATTTCATGGGGAATCTTAGTTCTAACTTGCATTTGGATCTAATAGTGTGTTTGTTTGCTATATTTGTGCAGGTCTAGGATTGGGATTCATAGAAAGAATTTTGAAAACCATGAAAAAGGAAGGTGGATAAGGTTATGCAATCATAATCAGACCCAAATCTATTATGACAATAGAAAAACTTGAGGATGTGCCCAAAGAAGTGCAAACTTTGTTGAACAAGTATCAAGACATAGTTGTTGATGAGCTCCCTAGTTCTTTGCCACCTATGAGGGATATGAGCCACCACATAGACTTTATACCAGGTGAAAACTTACCCAATAAGGTTCCATACAAGATGACTCCTCAACAAAATGAAGAGATAAGGAAACAAATACAAGAATTGTTAGATAAGGGTCTCATAAGGGAAAGTTTAAGTCCATGTGTTGTCCCTACTGTGTTTGCACCTAAAAAAGTGGAGATTGGAGAATGTGCACCGATTCAAGGGAAATCAACAAAATCACTATAAGGTATAGGTTTCAAATACCTAGAATGGAGGACATGGTGGACTATTTAGGAGGAGCTTGTTAATTTTCAAAAATTGACCTTAAAAGTGGCTATCATCAGATTAGGATAAGAAAAGGGGATGAGTGGAAAAATACTTTTAAAACCAATGAGGGTTTGTATGAATGGATGGTAATGCCTTTTGGGCTTTCAAATGCTCCAAGCACATTTATGAGACTAATGAATGAATTTTTAAAACCTTTCATAGGAATTTTTTTTGTTGTGTATTTGGATGACATTCTTGTGTTTAGCAAGACTAAAGAGGAACACTTGTAGCATTTGGACATGGTGTTGAAGAGGCTGAATGAAGAAAATTTGATGATTAACTTGAAAAAGTGTGAATTCATGAAGAGTTGGTCTACCTTGGTTTTGTGATTTCAGAAGGCACTTTGAAGACGAACCCCAGCAAGGTAGAAGCCATTTTGAACTAGCCTACTTCAAAATCAGTTAGTGAGGTAAGAAGCTTCCACGATCTTGCTAGTTTCTATAGAAAATTTGTAAGGAATTTCAGTCATATTTGTTCTCCCATCATTGATACCATAAAATGAGATAAAAGGAAGAGGTCATGTACTGGTCTGATGAGGCAAAAAGAAGCTTTCAAATTCTGAAACAAAAGATAGCTCAACAACCCATCTTAGCTTTGCCTGATTTCAATAAGGTGTTCACAGTAGAGTGTGATGCAAGTGGGTATGCAATTGGTGCAATCTTGAGTAAAGAGGGTAGACCTGTAGCATTTTTTAGTGAGAAACTTAATAAGGCCAAGAAAAAAGTACTCTTCTTATGATTTGGAATTGTATGCAATGGTTTAAGTATTGAAAAAATGGAGACACTATCTCCTTTCCAAGGAATTTATTATTTTTACTAACAATCATGCTTTGATTTTCTTGAACAACCAGGACAAATTGAGCCACGGACATGTGAAGTGGGTGGAGTACCTAAAAAGCTATACTTTCAACATAAAGCACAAAAAGGGGCAGTCAAACAAGGTGGTAGATGCTTTGAGCAAAAGACAAATGTTGGTGCAAGAAATTCAACTTCAAAGTGTGGGTATTGAGTCATTGAAAGGTATGTATGAAGGAGATGATGATTTCAAGGATATATATGTTGTTTGTAATCAGTTTGATGGTACTTTCCATGAAGAATATTCTGATTTCTTGGTACAAGATGGCTTATTGTTTAAGGGTGCTCAGTTGTGTATTCCTAAGTTCTCTATGAAAAATTTGATTAAGGAGAAGCATTGTGGTAGCTTAGGGGGTCATTTTGGTGTAGATAAAACATTGGAGTAGGTAAGAAGATGTTACCATTGGCCAAAAATGCAAAGTGACATTAGAAAATTTGTTGAAAGTTGTGTAGTTATCCAAAAAGCAAAGGGTTCAAGCACTAAT
>VDFB02017633.1:0-16158 GCA_007258455.2 Sequoia sempervirens
TATACATTATTAAATAAAATAAATAAACGTTATGTTCTTTTTTAAAAAATAATTTTTAACAATTTTTTTTTTTAAATAATTTTTTATATCAACTTTGTATTTATTAATATGTTTAAATGCATATAATAAAGTAAAATTAATAAAAATTGATATTTTTATAAGCATAAATAATATATGAATACAAGATTTTTTAGTTTTTTTTATAAAAAATTCTAGATTAATAAAATGATATATTTATAATTAAGTATAGATTAATAATTAAAAGTTACATTTAATTTTGTTAATTAATGTATTTTGATATTAATGTTAAATTTTAAGTAAATAAAATAGATAGGGATATTTAATTTTATAATTAGAAATGTTTGTTCTTTGATAAAGATAAATTTAGTTAATGAAAATGTTCTAAGCTTTATATTTGTAGTTTTAAATAGTCTATGTGAGAAGTATTGCTTGAGCTAAACTCCTTTTAACGCACCTTGGGCTCTTTAGTAATTTAAATTATTTTTAAAATTTGATAGTTTTATACATATATAAATAATTATGTCAACAAAAGTGTAGTGTAATGATTAAAAAAAAAAACTATCTTCAAACTTAAATTTATTATAATTAATTTACTTTAAAGTAAAATTAAAATTCACATCCAAAAGTAAAATAGTTGATGCAAAAAATAAAGAGTTGAATCCAAAAAACACTCTTATCATGATGAACTATGGAAACCTTATCTCTCTAAAATAGTTCTTGTTAAACTAAAAATTAAGTAAATAAAATTTAATTACTATTATATAAATATAAATACTTCTTCAAATAAAAATAGAATGAATAATATAAATAAAATAAAATAATTTTGAAAATAGTTGTAAAATAAATAAAAAATAGAGAAAACATAAATAATATATATTAAATAATCCTTAAATAGTTCTAAAGTAAAATCAAATAACTATACAATATAAGTAAAATAAAATAATTTTGAAAATAGTTGTAAAATGAAATAAAATAGAGAAAACATAAAAAAAAACATAAATAATATAAAATAATTCCTAGATAGTTCTAAAATAAAATAAAATAATTATTAAAGTAAATAGAATAATTCAATATTATATCTCTTGATGGTTTTTAGATAAATGTACTTAACATATATCTATAGTAGTATATGTATAGAGGAAAATAAAATTTATTTAAATTTAGTCTAGATTATTAAAATGATATAAATTTATGATTTAGTATAATTAATATTTAAAATTTGCAATTAATTTTGTGGATTAGTAGATTTTTGGTTTTGAATATTAAATTATGAGTAATTATAATAGATAAAGATATTAAGTGTTAGTAATAAAATCAATATATAACAAGTTGCTAGAGAAAGAGATATTCTTAAATGTATTTTATGATGAAGGGGGGGTATGCCTGGAGAGACACCCTCAACAACCGGCAGCTTTTTGATAATACCTGCAAGCTCTTAACCCAAGAGGTGAAGAATAACAAAGGTTTTGGCAAGGATACTACGCTCATGCTCGCACAGATCCAAGAGATGAAGCATATTGTCTGGATGGAAGGAGATAAAGGCTGGACTGCTTGGATAGATAAAGTGGAAGACGTCCTCTACTAGCCCTGCTTTTGGTTGATGGTTTGATGTGCCTCTTTTTGGCGTTTGTAACGAAAATGTAATTTTGCTGCGACTATTTTTTGCCCCTTTTTGTGGCTGAACTGGTCGTGATCTGACTCTCTATGTAAATGTTGTGATTTCCTTATATTTAATACAAAAAAAAAAAAGATATGTATGTCATCATTGAGCTTATCTATTTGCTCAAATATAATGGTTTAACAATATTTATTTAATTGAATCTTGGCACTTGAAGTCTAACCCTAACCTTCACACTAACTATCACCCTAATTCAACCCTAACCCTAATTGAACCCTAATCCTAGCATTAACCCTTACCCTAATCCAACCTTAACCTTGACCTTGAACCCTAATTGAAATTTGCACTTGAAACCTAATCCTAACTATAACAATAAAATTTAATATATAATCATGAGTTTTAAAACATTTAACAATAATTATTTAATAAGATTAAAGTTATAATATAATTTGATCATCTATCTTTATCTAAATTTGAGTTCATTTTTTTCTTTACTTTTAAATACATTTTTTTTTGTTTGATAGATCTTATCTTATCAATGTGTGCACATATACTTGTACTTGGAACATTCATTATATATAATTTTTCAACATATTTTTACATTCATTTTCTATGTAAATATTAGATCAATCTCATAAGTATAAATCTTGATCCTCAATATAAAAAATAGTATTCAAAATTTTCCCACTTCAATTTATCATTTATGTTACTTGAATTTAAAAAATTAAATCATACTCCCTAATTGACAGGAACTAAAAATGATATATAATTTTTTATTAAATACATTTCAATTTATTTTCATAGTTTGTAGAAATATCATTTTCATTAATTTTCATTATTTAATATCTTTTTACCTAATTTTTTTTTACTTTAAAGTCAAACATAATATCGGTAAATTTAATTCTAAAATTCAATTAAAATATAATGTGGATATAGTGTTTTATCTCTAATATATTGAATTGCAAATTTTTTATTAAATATATTATGTAGTTGTAAGAAAATTCTCAATATTTTGGATCTAGAATAATAAGAACCAATGCTTTTAATATTTTAGATTTTAATGGTTTTTATTTTTATTTCTATATGTTTAAGCTTAAAAGTTATAGATAAGATAAAATAGATACCCTTATATTTTTGAAATTAAAATGATTCTTAAATTTTGCCAAGGTAAAATTTTAAAAAAATAAGTAAATTAATTATATAATATTATTAAGTAAATAAAATAAAATAACCCTTAAGTAAATATAACTAACATACATATCTTTATAAAAATACATGTAAGAATATCTCAAGAGATATTATTCTCTAGCAACTTGTTATGTATTGATTTTATTACTAGCACTAAATATCTTTATCCATTATAATTACTCATACTAAATTTAAATAAATTTTATTTTCATTTATACATATACTACTATAATTATATGTTAAGTACATTTATCTAAACACCACCAAGAAATATCAATATTGAATTATTCATTTTACTTTAATAGTTATTTGATTTTACTTTATAACTATTTAGGAATTATTTTATATTATTTTATATTTTTTTTATGTTCTCTCTATTTTATTTCATTTTACAACTATTTTATTTTATTTATATTATTGATTCTATTTTTGAATTATTTTATTTATTTTAATAGTTATTTGATTTTACTTTAGAACTATTTAAAGATTATTTAAATATATTATTTATGTTTTTTTATGTTTTGGCTATTATTTTTCATTTTACAACTATATAATTTTTTTGTTATCATTACACTACACCCTATGTATGTTTTTTATGTTTTGGCTATCTTTTTCATTTTACAACTATAGTATTTGTTTGATATCATTACACTACACCTAATGTTTTTTTTATGTTTTGGCTATTTTTTTTCATTTTACAACTATAGTATTTTTTTGTTATCATTAAGCTCAAGCAATACTTCTCACATAAACTATTTAAAACTACAAATATAAAGCTTAGAACATTTTCATTGACTAAATTTATCTTTATCAAAGAACAAACATTTCTAATTATAAAATTAAACATCCCTATCTATTTTATTTACTCAAAATTTAACATTAATATCAAAATACATTAATTGACAAAATTAAATATAACTTTAAATTATTAATCTATACTTAATTATAAACATTTCATTTTATTAATATAGACTAAATTTTTTTTTTAAAATAAAAAATCTTTTATCTATATATTATTTATGCTTATAAAATGACTTTTTGCTAAGGGGTGGATGGCCTGGGTTGATAACATGGATGATATCTTATTCTAGTGTCTCTTCCTCTCTATCTTTTGTTCTATTTTGTATATCTCTGTTCTGGTTACTCTTGTAGCTCCTGATGTGAGGCGTAGCCTCTCTTGAGCGTTACTTTGCAACCCTCGGTGCTTTTTTTGGCACGTATTTTTTGAGACCTCTCTATATATAATACAAAAATTTAATTATTTTATTTTATTACATGCCTTTAAACATATTAATAAATAAAAAATTGATTTAAAACTTATTTAAAAAAAATAAAATGTTAAAAGTTATTATTTTAAACAAGAGCTGCAGGCAACGAAGTTCTAGAAAGTTTTAGAATAGTTTTGTTTGTATTTGTTGAGTTTGTTGTCTTTTATGAACAATTGGTCAAGATTGTCACCTAAATTTAGGAATTTGATCATTGATAGAGTCAACTTTGTCTTTCATTAGAAAATGACCCTTATAACAAAAGAATTTTGGTCACTTCAAAATTCTGAGATGCTCTGGTTGTGCTTTTAGGCCATGAAGAAAGCACAATTTACATGTTGTCAGCATTATTTAAATATTTATGAGTTCAAATATTTCCTTAACCATTCAACATATATGATAAAAAATCCTCTTTAAAAAAGCAACGATCTTTAGAACTTTCATTGTACATAGAGTCATGTATAACCACCCTGCTTAAATGTTACAATTTTCTACACAAATGAAAATGAAAGCATATAGTCCTAAGTCCTCTTATAGATGCCTAATGTCTGCAAAACTCAATAAGTTTAGAAACTGATGAGCAAAAATATGAATGGATTCCCTCTATCAATATTTATTGTTGCATCTTTCTAATTAATGTTGATCACTATTTTCTGTCAAGTATTAATCGAACCTCATTTAATATACCTGAATTACAAGCAAGAAACCACTAAAGGTTAGCATGGGAAACCAAGGCTTTCCAGCTGATCAATGGATTGTTGTTCAAGCTGGGGCCCAACCAGGTATTAAAGTGTGTGGTGCGGTAAGAGATTGGGAATGTACTTCAAGAGGCACATGAGAATCTTATTGGAGGTCATTGGAACTTCAAGTTCATGCCGGAACATGCAATGTACTCTTAGCAAGTCTATGGTGGCCTTGATGCCAAAGAATAGGTAATGAAATATTGAATTGGAAAACCATTAAAACAAGACTTTATGCCCCTTTGGTCATCCCAACCACAAGAAATATTTGAAATATTTGGCATATATTAGAGCCAAATCATGCAATGAGACTATAAATTAGTTTATCTAAGGGGTAGATGAATGAGGGTAGAATCAGGCTAGCTCAATATTTTTAGACTCTTATTATTTATTTTTCTTATATCAACAAAAACCAAACTTAATCAAATATAACTTGATTGGCTTTCTCCTGTCTGAACTACCTTTCCCAACTCAAAAATCTTGATGATGCAAACCATGTCTTCAAGCTCCAACAAAATTCATGCAAATTGGATTGAAATTGATATATTCCTTGTCTCTAGTATCTAGAGATGTTAGTTTCTAGCATGCCAAAAGAAAAAACAAAGGAAAGAAGACACCCCACCCTCTTCCCACCAATATTCATACATACTGAATTACACTACATCTCAGTTTGATAGAAAAATTTCCCCTGAATCCCTAATTATAGCAATCACTCCTCACTTCCCAAAAAGTATTCCCTTCATAAAAACATATCCATTTGTTTACCACACCATCTATAGTTAGATTCACAAAAGTATAGACATGCTGAATTGGGAGGAAGCAGACAATTTTCAAACCTACTTCTAATCTTCATTTATATTCATGCAAATTTTTGGGAGGAAGCAAACAATTTTCAAACCTACTTCTAATCTTCCTTTCTATTCATGCAAATTTATACTATGAAGTCAGAGAGAAAAAAACCACCAATCCTAACTCATTGGGCCTAGCCAATGTATGAAGAAAAAAATTAAGATTTTTAAAAATTTATTTAAAAGAAACATAGATTTTTTTTTCCTACCATCTTTCTAATATCATACATGGGTGGAAAAGGATAAAAAGGGAAAAGGCATGATTCATCCATCCTACTAGTCAATTGATGATAAGCCACTATCTACTTTCAAGTGCAATGAAATTAAAAAATCGATTTCTACTAGAAACTATCCATCTAAATGCTCCAACAAAAATAATGGGAAAACACAAAAAATGAAATGTAAAGAGAATTTAAGAAAAAAACTATTTTAATTATTAACCACCAAATTTAAACAATGAAAATAAAAGCCATGATTCTCATCCATTATTCCACCTTTGAAACAAAAAGAATGGAAATGACAACAAAAAATCAATTAAATTTTAAAGAACTCAACAGTAAAAAAAAGCTTCTATGCAAAAAAAAGGAATTGATGTCAAAATAAGTAAAAAGGTTACAATGAAGTAACAATAAATTTGAGAGCAAAATGTAGTTGACATAACCAAAACCATTAAAATAAATAACTGCCAAACCGTTGAGAATTTAACTAAATGGTTTGAATTAACTGGCCACATTTTCCATGGAGCCCGAGATTTGTGCAGATAATTTTTTGTATCCATGTTATGAGAAAAATTATTTGAAAAGTAGAAATTTTTATTTAAAATGATTGAGAACCATATTTAATTTATAGATAAAACCAAATATTTATCATTTTGTATGTTAATTAAATTTCCCTTTAAAATAATAAATTAAGAATTTAGATAAAAGCCTTATCATGCTAAAAAAAACCTTTTGAAAATCACAAATTAAGAATTTAAATAGAAGTTAGTGTTGTTAGTGTTGAACATGAGTACTCATATTAAACAAAATGTATTCCTTAGATTTAAAAAATAACTCACGTGATGTCACATCACTGCACTAATAAAACATGATGTAATGCACAACTATCGGTCCAACTTTTTTGGGGGCCTTTTAGAAACTTTAACAAAAAGCATGCCGATGTAGCATTAAATTTGATGATCTAGCCCTGAAACCTTAGTTATAAGCAGGGGACTTGCCAAGTAAGCTTCTATCTAAAATTGGGAGTGATTTGAAATTGTCAAATAAGATTTTGAGAGGCACAAAGTTAGGGTGCTCAATTACTAGATCAGTTCCCCTAATAGACAATGTATTGTTAGTTTAATAAGATTTTTTTTAGCTCCCATTCATAGTTGTATATTCTTTTAACGTAATTTATTTTACCTTTTAAATGTTTTATTCCAATACAACTTGAGTAGTCTTAAATTCATTTCCCTACTCACAAACCATATTTCTTACTACAATAAGGAACCGCACAAGATTGTTTTAGAATGTGTTTTTACACATTCTCAAGTCTAATAGTATGTATAAATGATTAGAAAACAATGTTTTGATTGATTATTTTGTGAATTATATTACCTCTAAAACCATGCTTAGTAGGTGGGTCAATTTTGTTTAGATCTCTATTGGATTCAATTTGACACATTAAAACTTCATTAAATTTTTTTTTCTTTCTTATATTTTAAAATTAGTCATACAAAAACCATCCTTAAACATAGACCTTCACATGTTTGAAGTTCCTTGCTAGTTTTTACTCGTTATACACAAGTTTTTTTTAATTTTGAAGAATGAGCTCTTATAATTATAGTTTGAATTGTGTTTCCTAATTTACACTTGCCTTGCTCTCATAGTGATAGCATGGGACATCCCTCTTCAAAGGACTTCTTCTTACTACCATGGGTTCTCACACTAGGTCCTTTCTCTTCTTCCATAATTTATTTTTTTACAATTTTAATTTACTACCTACTCCTTCATTTTGTTGTTTTTTGGGGTAGGTCTAGCCACCTGATCCTCTTATATTTCCTTAAGCTTCTCTCTCCATGAGGATTCTCAAAGCTTCAACACTCTTCTTGATTAAGCATTGGCTAATCTTCAAGAGATTCTCAATATTTGAATTAATCTCTTGAATATTCTTTTCCATATCCTACATGTGGCTTTCATAGTCCCTTTTTAACACAGTAATGGTTTCCTCAACAACAACTACCCTATCCTTTAGGTCATTGTACCTGGATGTAGAATGAACACTCTCCTCATTAGAAATTTTTTCTTGTAGTCCATAGACCTTGACATTTACTTCCTTTTTTTTTAAAAGAAGGGGTAAACACATTTGAATCAAAGATACGAACTGGTGAAGTCACAAATGGGGGACCTCATACCCAATTTAAACATTCAAGAATAACATCCCAGTGGGGTTTAAACCTTGATGGAAAGAAAAAAACATAACAATTTAACCATCACACCATGCCACTATTGGCAACCTTGACATTTACTTTATTAATCTCTAGGAGACACCATTTTTCTAGTTTGAAATTATTTGTCACTCGTTCTCTAGCAATCCAAAGGATTTCATTAATTTCCTCCCCATCAGCATGGAGGTAAGAGAAGTCTTCTGAAAGGGGGTGTATACTAGCAGCCTTTGTGTTTTCCTTGGCAAGGCCTTTCAAGGGGGAATGATTTGTGGCTGTCCTAGCTTCATCCTTGCCATAATCTACCTCCTCCCCAATTTTCTCCTTACCTTTTCCATCTTTGAACCCAAAGTAAATAGAGTGTACAGTATGTCCCTCCTTTTCCCTTTGAAACCCACCTCTTCATCGCTAATTTAGGATCCCTTTGACCAAGATATTACCTTTTTGGTTTTATTTTTTGGAGAGCCCTTCCTAACAGTATCAATTTCTTTTCCTTTTCTCTCCTCCAAAAAAAGGAGTTGAAGGAGAAACTTCAAGAAAGTCAACCCTGGATCTTTAGTTTCCTGCCATTATCATCGTCATCCAAGGAGTCAAAACTGATGTTGGAATAGTGAACAATCATAAGCTTCTATTTTTTCTGTCATTTCCCTTTCCCTTCAAAGACTTCAAGAGGGTCTAGCCTTAACATATTCCATGATTAAAATAACTAAACCCTCATGCAAAATGAGAAGTTTTGGGTTTTGTCAAATGTTCTTCCAAAGAAGCAAGGAGATAAAATGGAAAAGACACTAAAGTTCTATGCCTAAAATGTGTCAGGAAATTGAAATGGGTGCCAAGAATAGCGGTGTACCTTCCATCCAAAGTGATGTAGCACATTATGACCTCCATAATCTCATCCCAAATGGGTTTGATGGAAATCATGTTATAACCTCAAGATGATAATTTCACCAACTTATCTCTTTCATTATGCTTAAAAAATTGATTTAGTGCTTCCTCGTTGGCTTTCCCACCTCAAAAGAACTTTCTTTCATGTAATTGTAGCCCAATTATCTATGCAATGATCTCCTTCGTCATGGTGAATTCCCTACCAATAAGAGATAAAGTTCTATTTTTCCAACCTTTGAAAAAAAGTTTAGAACCTTCAGGATCATAACCATGAAGCCTTTCCATGTAGGGGGTAAGACCCCCCTTCAATATTTTCTAGACCTTGGGATTTCTACGAATTCCATTACAAGAGAGAGGCTCCACGTGACTTGTATCTCCTCCCATAGTCACAAGGATATTCTTGGTATGCAATCCCAAAATAATGTTCCTTAATTGTAGGTAGATACAAAAGGGAAATACCTGTTTTCTACCCATAAAACATGTGAGGCAACTAGGAGTAATTAACTCCATGTCCCATCCTTCATTATTTTCCGTGGTGTATATCATTATTCAAAATAGTGAGGGATTCAAAGGGTATTGAAAAATACCCATCCTATAATTTAATAAAATGGCTTCTAACTCATTCATTGGAAAATAAATAATCCAACTAATTACCCTTGCACAAGATATGAGTTATCCTAAAGTCTTCAAAGGAATTAATCATACCTAGATAATGATATATAAATGACTCAATCGATCATCTGGGGGATGTAATTTATTCAAATACCTTATGATGTTAATTAAATCCCCTTCAATCTAAAATTTCTTAAAGTCTCTATTGTAGGTTCAAAGTTTTATACCATTGAATATAATAAGTAAATAAATATTTAAAATGAAGAATATTTTGAACATTTGATTTGTATAAAGAAAATAGAATAACAAGTAATTAATAGTGAGAGAGGAAAAAAACACTTTTCAAAGAGTTGAGAGAATGTGTAAATAATTTCATAAAATAATCCATTCAAATGTTATAAAATTTTAACCTTACACAAGAAGCTTTCCTCAAAATATTGAAATTGTGGTGAAGAAATTGCCACATTTACATAAAGATATTCCACTAATTATAGTTTGAAGAAAGGATCAACATGGAACAAACTATAATTTTATAGTAAACAAGGCTCATGTGTACAAAGCACTATGATACAAAATAGAGCATGGTAAGTTTTACTCCAATGTCATTATCGATGAAAATGCTCTTGACAATATAGAAGAGAATTCAGATCACAATATATTTAATGATTTGAGAACTGTCCATATGGAGTTTGACTCTAATAGAAATGAAATTGTTTGCCCCCTTATGGAGACATATGCTAGAAACATAATTGAGCACACGACATCAATGGCATCTAAACTACCTGTTAGAGTAATTAAGTTTTAACTTAAGGAAAATTATTTTTGGTTAGTTTTTTCCCTTACTTCCCATACTATGTGGTTGTTTAACCAATACTAGTTTTTTCTTGCCTCTATAAGGCATGCATTGTACATGTAAATATCTAGTTCTCAATGCATTACTCTTTGGTAAAATAGCCTTGCTTCTCTCTTTTGTGAAGGTCTCTATGAAACTGGTTTTCTTGGGAATTTGTTGCTCTATCACTAGCAAATGCACATAGAGAAATGGAGTTGATTCATGCATGGGTAAAAAATCCTCATACAGACCCAACAACAATGATTGATTGGCTGAAAATTGGTGCATCTCCCATAAATGAATACACTACACTAGGTTTGCTTGACATGACATTCCCATCTTTATTTGCTGATGGAAAATGTGATTGGTTGGAACCACGTTTAAGAAGGGTTCATCTACAGAGTTTGTGAAGCACCTCTTTCAATACAGAGACAATAGATTTGAAAAAATTCCAAGGTTCTGCTATTATATGATGAATATGATCATGAGGCATTGAGCACATACCTCCACAACAATTTGTGTTAAAAGAAGTCTACTTGAAATCCCAATGACCATACATGAATTGCATGAACATATGGAGAATATGCCACAATCCAACCTAGTAGATAGATTAATGCAATTCGGTACCACTTTAAGGGGAACAAGATCCTACTGGACCAAGTGTTGAGTAGAACTAATAGACATGCTTCACCAAATTGGAACACTACAATCTTTTTTTCACCTTGAGTGCAAATCAATTTGTATTGGCTAGATTTGCATGCATTGATGCCTTAGGGGTAATAAACTAACCAACTACCTAGAAGCACATCTTTATGAAACAAATGTAATCGGCGAACCATACATCATTTCCCAATACATCCACTTATGCCACAAGATTTTCAAAAGAGATCCTCTAAGGGTATGAATGTTAAAGCACTACTAGAGGTTGATATCGAAAGTGGAAGCATGAGGATCCACACATGTACACATGGTTTTATATGGTTACATGGAGCACCAAATATGGATACAATCGATCAAGGATTCCACATAAATCGGGTTTATAATTTTGGCCAAACCGACATTGAACTAATTTTTCAACTAAACCTTCACTTTTGTAAGCAACTATAGTGAAGCTAAAACCATGAGGAATTTTGAAGATGATGCAAACTAGTGATTTGTGAAATTTTGTCTATAGATTCTAAATATATTTTTTTTTTCAAGTAAAAATTCCCCTTGGGAATCGTGATTTCTTCTTTTTCCATCTCCTTCGAAAACTAGTTTTTTTCAGTAAGCACCATTTTTAAGGAGTGATGCTCACCATATACAACATAATTTTTTTTCCATGAAGGATAAAATTCTTTTTTTTTCAAATTTATATTTGTAACTATGATATCTAGTGCTTCCATTGGTTTCATAGTGTTTTATTGAATAGTTTTTCCTTAATCAAGCTTCGAAGTCAAACCAATTACAACTCACACATAGATGAACCATATACAAACATATTAACTTTTTGTATGTATCAAAATTCTTTTGTTTGATCAAGGACTTCAATATCTAGTGCATCTAATATTTTTTAATTTTTTTATAATCGCCATTTTTCCACGTAGAACAAAGAGCTGATTTAAGAAAACCTATACTGACAAAAATAAAAAATTAAATATAATAATAAAAATTAATTTATTTAAAAATTATACTTTTGGGAAGCTTATAATAAAGAATACCTCTTACAAAAAATAAATTTTAAATGAATTCATTTTATCCCCCAAAAGGTAAATCAAAACTAGTTTTTTTATCAGCATTTTGATAGGTGTAAAGGAGACTTTGGTATAGGTATGGTTTAAAACTAGTTGGGTTCTATCCAAGGGGTTTGATCTAAGGTGGTTTGATCAAACCTCTTCAATTGAAATCCTTTAAATGGAACTTTTCACTTGGCTTAAATATTATATTTTTTTTAAAAATATGTGATTTATTAAATCAGTCTCGAGTGTAAATCTCTGTATTAGTAGGATCACTAGTGGAACAATATGAATATCAAATGAGAAAAGTTACAAAATATCTCCATGATTTAGTTCATTCCTACAACCTATGTGAAGATGCACACCACCGCAACATTCAGGTATAATTACGGATTTAAATAATTACAAAAACAAATATTCTCTCAAATATAGACAATTTATCAAATTTGACAAAAGAGATTAACTAAAATGACCTTACCAAGCAGGCATACTGAAATTTCTCTCTACACTCATGTTTGAAAAACACAAGACAATTGGCAGAAATTGATTTTTGGGAAGACTATGAAGAAATTTTGAACATTGTACAAATACACACGATGTGTAAAGAGGGCACATGTCTACGGAAAAAAAGAGGAAAATTAGTTTGTAGGTAAATTCTCCATTATCATTTTCTTCCAATTTATATGTAAATATTTTCTTCCTTTAATATATTGCTTGATTTAACAAAAAAATACCTTTGCAAAACATATAGGTATAATACACCGTGGCCTCAAAATCAAGAATCTAGAATATATAAAGATATAGAGAGTGGTGAGATGAAATTTGACGCATTCAGAAATGATGATAGAGTTAATTCATACAATCGTTACATAATACAGTTATGGAGAGCAAATATTGATTGGAAACCTATTATGTCAAAGCATGCTGTAGTAAAATATATTGCAAAGTATGCAACGAAGGCAGAAAGAAACTTTGAAACCTACCACGAAATGTTATTGGGGTTTGTAAATCTACAAGATCTTGATGATTCAACAACAAAATCTTACAAAAGGCTTCTCACTGAAACATTGATAGAAAGGGATATTGGAGCCCAAGAAACAAGCCACATACTATTGGAACTCCCACTGGTAGAGAGTAGTAGAAGGTTTGTGAATTTAAATGTTTCAAAGGTAGTGTTTAAATGTGTCAACTTAAATACAGATGGCGAGAATGAGCAACACACCATATCCTTCATTGATGCATAAGGAATAGGCCGTTATTTATGGAATCTATTTTCCTTATTGATGCTGCAAAATCATGGATTTATAACCACAAAAGAAAAGGTCAAAACTTATGGAGTCTAAGAAAAGGAGCTATTGTAAGAGTATTTCCTAGGTTTCTAACAATTCCTACACATGACTTAGACAAGTGGATCAATTTTTGCACTTCAGAACTATTTTTGTATGAGCCTTTTTCGTGACATACAAACAAATATTGGTGACAATGATGAATCAATAATCACAACATGGGATAACTTCAATTACATTCCATGGAACCTAGAAAGAAGAGGGGTTGCTAAAAATATAAAAAATGATACAGATTCTGAATCTGAAGACAACGACGATGCTCTAGGTATTACCACCAAAAATGAATGGGAAATTCTATCTAGGCTTCATCATTGACAGATTTTCCAAATTTTAAAAATAGATATATGTTGGGAAGAAGAGATATAGATCGACAAACAGATTGGTGTCATGAATTTCAGGGAGAAGAATACACAAATTTAGCTACAAATTTCATTACCAGTATAAGAAATACAGGTTGCCTAATTTATGATGACATACACTTTTCAATGTGTGGATTACAAAAAACTTAGTGAAAAACATATCATAATGCATCCCCCTTGTATATGATAATACAAGGAACATCAGGAACATGTAAGTCATATTTAATTGGTGCTATCAACTAGGCATTGGAAAATGCAACATCTCCAGAACACTCTTCTTTACTTCTACTTGCACCAACCAGAGTTGCGACATTCAAAATTAGAGCGTTGAAAATTCATTCTAGGCCGAGAATACCTATAAATTATTTCAATGAATTACAGGGAACAAGACTCACAAGTTTCCAAGAGGAGATCTCACATTAAATATATATTGATAGATGAAATGAGCTTTCTAGGAGAGAGGTTACTGGAAAACATAGACTCTCGTCTACAACAAGCATTTCCCACAAGAATCCATGAAAGTTTTGGAGGTATGCTTAGTATTTCCATTCTTGAATTTATGAATATTCTAGGATCGATCACACGTTCATCATTATTAAAATACTAATTTTATAATACATTTCTTTCAAATAGGTGTCTCTATGATATTGGTTGGAGATTTGGCACAATTTCCTCCAGTAAATGATAAGCCCCCATACAACAGTACAATGCATGCAAAGCTACTTTGGGAACAATTCCAAACAATAGTCACTTTAGATCACATTTTTAGACAAGATGGACAAGACATTGAGCAAGAAAGGTTTTGTCTTCTTCTATCAAACATAAGAGATGCAAACCCTACAATAGAAGATTGGATTTTACTTATGTCTAGATCCAATACCAACATGAGCAGTATAGAAAATGAAGAGTTCGAAGATAGTGTTAATTTATTCTCTACAAATGATAATGTGCATAGCCATAACAGGAGAAAACTCTATTTGTTATCAAATCTTGTTGCATGAAGCATTGTTGTAAAAACAACATCACTTACTTCTATAGAAAGAGATGGAAATGATGAGTTGGAGATGGAATTACTACTCAACAAAAATGCAAGGGTGATGCTAACTTCAAACTTATGGATAGAAGCAGGTCTTGTTAATGGAGCACTAGGATATATTCAAAGTATTGTCTACACGCTTGGAAGTGCACCACCTCAACCCCCATCGTATGTACTTGTAGATTTTGACAGTTACTTTGGAATTCCATTTGATGATCACCACCCCCCAAAGGGTTCCAATTCCAACAATTGATAGGGGTACCACAAAACAAATACCTTTGAGATTGGCTTGGGCTCTAACGATACACAAATCATAGGAACTAACACTGCAAAAGGCTACAATTGATATAGGCCCCACTAAAAGAAGCGGTCTCATGTTTGTGGTAGTATCATGTGTCAAATCTCTAAAAGGACTAAGAATTATGTCACCCTTCACATATGACAAATATGAAAAAATGAAAAAAAGGAAAACAGGTGGCCAAAAGAAAAGCAGAGCAAAACAGGCTAAAAGCCCTAGAAATTATTTGATGTAATAAATATTGTTAATATACTAATGCAATTTTCTCTTCTATACACAAATTCATCTCATTGTCCTTTCTTAAATTTCTAGGGCACTGTATGAAAATAAATTTATTAATAGAAATTATGGAAATAACTAACACTATAACATAATTTCTATAATAGGTATAAGTTAATTACTTGAAGCTCTCTACTAAACAAAAAAACAACAATAAAAAGTCATAACCTTTAAGCCTTATTTCATACACTCTAAGAAAAAAATGAAATCGTGTAATGTGTATGACTACTAAATATTCATTTATTTCTAATATGACGTGTACTTATATTGAATTATTGTATTCCATGTATTAGCCTATTGTATTTCTATACAAAATATGGATTCTCAAAGTTCAGAAACTTAAAATTCAGTTAATGCCCCCATAAATCATACCAAGTCTATTGGATCAAATCGGATTATTGAAACAAAGATGGATAAACTCATGAGATCAGTGAATGAACATCTTACAAAAATAATAAATGAAATAGAGGATGTAAGTAGAAGCATAGTAGCAATCGAAGACTTTGAAATCACTCAAGCAAAAGAACTCTTCAACAACATGTACAAGGAGTCTTTGAAGGTTCAAGGATTTCCCGGATTCATACGAGAAATGTTCTACGATGAACAATACGAGCAAGGAAATTCCAATATTATACGTGATGTGTTCATAAACTACTTGAAAAAATAATAGAAAATTAATATTAAATCCTAAATA
>VDFB02017634.1:0-25938 GCA_007258455.2 Sequoia sempervirens
CCACGACTACTATCTACTTGCATGAAATGAAAATTATGCTACTTTAAACTACTTGGAGTCGAAGGGATGAAGAAACCTTGCTAGCTATCCATAACAAAGACGAATTTCACCATCAATGAAAAGATCTTCTATTATGAAAGTTTTACACAACAATCTCTTACAAAAGTTTTTAAAGGAAAACTTTCCTTCTTCTCCACACTAAGCTAGGCTAAGCTACACAAGTATACTATCAATCTCTCTGCTCTAGTCTCTAGTCTAACGTCTAATCTTAATCTAATAATGTATAAATGAGGGGGACTCCCCCTTTTATAGATGGCCAAGTCAAACAGACGGCTCAGATTACAATCAAGTCAAAGGCTTAGATTGAGCCAACTCAGCCCTAACCCTAAAAACTGCCAGGATAGGGAGTGGTACATTAAATGAATCAAAGATTCCCACTCACTCCCAAAATAGTAAAGGCAATTAATGCCCACAATCAGTCTTGTAGAAGATCATCATCCAGAAATGCATTCCCATTCTCCTTCTCCCTAGCTGCAAACTCAATGAATCTGGCAAGTATAGCCTCGACCTCCTAAACTGAAATAGGTTGAATACAATCTAGCTGAAACTTTAACACCGTGACTGACTGCTCATGCCGTGCACAAGATTTTCTCCAAGCAACTAAGGCATCCTGCGTACTCTGAATCAAGCTGGAGAAAGTAGAAATGTTCTCGAAGTCATCTTGCACGAAAGTCTTCACCTCTGAGAAGAAAGGTGCCAGTCTACCCCTCAAATTATCAGTAGTCACTTCATCGGGATTCAGCCGTCTAGCAAAGATTGCCTCCAAAGTATTCTGGACTCCATCAATGATATTTGCCATAGCCTTCCGAACTTTGGCTGAATCCGTCTGTGCTGCATCAAAGAAACCACGTCCTATGACTACTGAAGAGTACCATCTAGAAAAGTTATATCTGTCACCCTCCTGGATGACTCCATCAATTAGCATCCACAAAGGAGTATGCCTCAATGCCTCTAGACGCTGAATAACTCTGCTCTGATAAATGGAAGCATCACCCCAGGCTTGTTCAACTGCCTCCATTCATGCCAAAATGCTAGAAGCTTGCTGGAAAGCATGAGCAAGATCTTCCATGAACTTCTCTGTCTCGGCATGAACTCCTGTAACCCATTTATCTGCCTCCTGTGCCATCTTCCTCAATTCCAACAAACCGCTAACTGACTCTCTGGATAACTCGGCTGGAAGCTCTATTGCTGAAATTTCTTGCCCACAGGGACGAGACAACTGCTGAACACACCCTATCAAAGCCTTATGCTCTTTATTCAATTTCTTATACTTTCCTTCCTTCCTGAATAACCTGTCCTTGAGCGCGTGATAGGAGTTATCACACTCCTCTACAATCTGTGCACCTGTGGGACGTCCTAACTCCATAGTTGTGACCACATAGTTTTTTGGCACTGCTTCGTCCCTATCACAATCAACTCGTGGCACTGCCACATAAAAGGTGCGAGATCCATCCTCATCAGTTGATATCTTTGAAAATTTTCGTGCTCCCTTCTTTTGTGGGGGCGCGTTGATCCTGTTCAACAACTCTTCCATCTCTACCGCTGGATCAATCTCCTCACTGGGGCTCCTTCTCATCCTATCTCTGAGCCAATCAGGCACTACATATTGTATATCAAATGGCTGCTCCTCTCGTGCCTCTACTTCACGGGCTTGTTCAACTTCAACTTCATTCGGGCGAGGCTCATCGGCCTCTAGTGGCTGAGTGTCTCCTGAAACTGCATCATCTTCCAAAGCCGTCTCCAACTCACGCTGAAAATGAATGTCAGTGGCAGTCTCCTCATCATTCTGCTAATCATCTCTAGTAGGCGCATTGATACTCTGGCCAACTAACTCTCTCCTCGTGGCTGATTTTCTTCATGCACCTCCTGCACCTGATTCAAGGCATTTCTCTGATCAGCAAATAAAGAAATCTTCTGTATGCTTGTAGAACGTGTCTCCAGTGGCATGGGTGATTCAACTCTCCGAGGCTCCGGTTGAACTGGCTCCTTCCGAATTGACTCCTTTCGAGATTCTAGACCTCAAGTAATCTGTTTCTTTCTACTGGTAGTGGGTGTCCTGTGATCTCCCATCAAGTTGTAGGTGCAAGGAAATGACCTACTCTTCAGTCTGCTCACACGCCTGTCAACCCATGCTCTAGTAAATGTCAAGACTAGAATGCAAAATGTGTCCAAATCAGCAATTTCTGGCTCTAACCAATCTGGGAGTGTAATGTCCCCGTTTTTAGCACTTCACTTTTCAGTGATTGGTAGCCTATTCCCAGTGTGCTGTCGGCTGGTCAGTGGCAGAATTAGGGTTTCTGGCTGTTTGATGGGTTCTCTTGATGATTCAGGGTTTTGCTTGTTGGAGTTTGGTTGTTTGGATTCTGGATTCCTTCTGGGTTTTCAGAGAGCTTTGCAGAGGTATGACTTGCAACTCCGTCGGACAACCTTTCCGAACTTACTATTTTTAGTAAGTTATGACGGCTACATCTCGGAGTTTGGAATTTTGGAGTGCGGATTCTTTCTGGGTTTTCAGAAAGCTTTGCAAAGGTGTCGCATGCAGTTTGATCCGAGCGACTTTCCGAATTTACTATTTTTAGTAAATTCTATTTTTGGCAGTGGTCCAGTCAGCACCAGCTCAGTCAACTTTCCTCTTCTGGCATTTCATTGGGTAATTCTGAATTTTGGCTTAAGGGGTTCATTTTGGAGGAATAAGTATTTTAAAGACAATAATGTTTTATTTTATAACCCCTTGTCCTAGTATTATGACTTTAAGTTGTTTTGGGACCTTGAGGGGTATTGTCTTATGAAGGAAATATTTTATATTTCTAAAGTCAAAAAATATTACTTGGAGAAAAGGACGCCTTTTATGAAGGAAAATATTTTAAAATAAAGAAATATTAACTTCATGAAAGGGGGCGCCCAAATTGGAGGGAAAAGAAGACAGTTACAAAATTGAAAATTAGGGTTTCTTTCTAGAAGCTTCCGGAGGGTCCTCTCAAAATTATAAAAGGGAGCTTTGGGTCTTCATTTGGACATCTTATGACTTCTATATTGTTATGCTGCCGAAATGGTAACAGGATCGCTTCGAGGAATGAATGCCTCCTAGCCTTGGCTTGACTTCGTGCTTGAGAGATAGCACCTAGTGGAGAGGTTTGCTTGTTTGAGTGACATTTTGTAGTGAGGTTTGCATTTGTAGTTTGGGTTTACTTATTGTTGATGTGTTTTTAGTGACCAAGCATAAAGGCCGTCGCCCAGCGGCTTCCTATCCTCTCTTGATCAAAGTATTCGCATGCAAGATTGCAAGAAAGTTCATCGTTCAACCAAAGGTTCTTTCGGTCTGGTGTTTCGGTTTAGCTCGATGCTTGATTTCTTGAAAAGGTGTTTCCAAGGGGACTTCTGAGTTATTGACGTGAGAAAGGAATTCAAATGCTTTCGAAGGATTTGTCTATGGCGGGTTTCTATTCTAATCAGAAAGTACTAAAAGTGAAATGGGGGAGGTTTAGAGTCTAAATCTATTCACAAAAGTATTAGGATATGGAGCTCAACTTGGCAAACTTCTACCCGGACTTGGCACCATCAGGGACTGTAGATTGATTTTAATCTTCAAGGGAGATGACTAAAGATGTTCAAACCACCACTTGACATGAAGATACCATCACAACGACGCATACCATCATTCAAGCTGTGATTGAAGTTAAGTGCATGATATTCCAGTTGACCACACAAGGCGCATTCACCATCAGCAAATACACTAGTGGTATGGATAGACAAAGTTGCTTAGATCAAACACCACATTCCACAGCTAACATCTACTTGCATGGAATGAAAATTATACTACTCTCGCTTCTGGAAATTAGAGAGGGATGAAGAAACCTCGCTAGCTATCCATAGCAAAGACTGAATTTCACCATCAATGAAAGATCGCTTTTATTATGAAAGTTTTTACCCGACAATCTTCTTGCAAAGTTTCAAGGAAAACTTATACTAACTACACTGTCGTCTACTTCCCTAAGCTACTTCTAAAGTTTGTCCCTCTATATAATTCTACTGGAGTCTTCTCTACTATCTAATTTCTAATGGATTACAAATGAGGGGGACTCCCCCTTTATATAGCTAGCCAAGTCCCAAAAGACGGCTAGGGTTACAATTGGTTGGATGGCCCAGATCGTGCCACCTCAGCCCTAAACAAGATTTGCCCTAAAAACCGCCACAAAGGAGAGTGGGGTAATAAATGAGCCATAAAGTCCACCATCATCCTTCTAGAAGATTCCAATCTTGAAACGCGTTCACACTGCCCTCGATCTTCTTCTTGACTTTGTTCTTTGACTTCGCTGGAGCTTTCCTTCTTTTTCCATCTTGAGTTTTGAAAATGTTTCTTCAACACTTGGCCATTTTCCTGCAACCTTACTCCTTCGAGGTTGAGATGTCATCTTGAATCACTTGCTTCATCACTCTAAATCACCATCGCTTGATCTCAACGTTCCTCCTGCAAAACAAGCAAGGAGAAGAGTATTAGAACACTTCATAATATAATCTTAACTTACTTACCTGATTTTCGCGCTTTGATCTTCAAGGGCTCATCGTTTTCACTAGCCAACTTCGCGTTCAAATTCTTCATGCCTTAGCCAGATTTTCAACCCATCTTCATCAAGGGCGTATCATCCTTTTGGCAATATCAACTTCAACTGCATCTTCAAGAAATTCATTTCACCTGCTGGAGCTCTGACAACTTTGATTTTATCCATCTCTGGCTCAAGAAAACTATCCTCACGAAGGATTTAAGCAAATTCAGCTAAGCAGTTCTTTTCAAATTCATCGCCTGGAGGATTTCACCTTGAAAACACATTTTCTTCATTTTTGCCTTAGAAAATTTTCAAATTTCCCTTAAGAAATTCATCAACTTGAACGCCCCATCAATCTTCACCACGAGGCCACAGCCGAAGCATGTAAGAAGACTTTGAAATCCACTCCCCCATCCCGATAATCTTAATTACCGGAGAAAATTTCCTCCGACATTCGAACTCAGCGGGTACCCAATGGGCAGGGTTCATTTAATTTTAAAATTTTGAACTTTCTTGGAAAATAATTTTCAACAATTTATTTCATTTGCTTCCATCTCCTCACGAGAATTTTGTTGCTTTCTGACTTGAAAGATTACACTCATCACGCAATGTTGGCTACGACTTCATCAGGCAGCTTCTGCTCGTATTTGGAAAATTCCATCACCTCCCAGACTTAGGCATTTTTCTAAGGGAGAAAATATTTTGTGCCTTAGAAAATTTTTGAATCACTTCGAAAATTTTGCCTTAGAAAAAAATTTTTGAAATCATCTCTTTGGAAAATTTTGCCTTAAAAATTTTATATCCAACTTGATCAACTTTGCCTGTGAAAATATCAACCTCACTTAGAATTTTTTTTTTTATGAAGGCGCCTAGCACATTTTATTCTCTAACACCACCTTGCATTTTACTTCACATTTGGAAAAAATATTTTCGAAGCTCAAACGCCTTAGCAATATTTTCTTTTTTTCCTCACTTAACATCTTAGGCGCCTATTTGAGGAAAATCACGCCTTAGCACTTTATTCCCAACACCTTTAACACATATCACTTCAGGCGCAAGTAGCACTTGGAGAAAAATAAAATAAAATAAAAGCGCCTAGCATACTTGAGGAGGAAATTCAAATCCACGCATAGCAATTTTATTCATCCTTGGCAATATTTTCTAGCACTTAACACCTTCAACGCCGAGCAAGTTTATATTCACTTCATCTCATAGCCTGGCGCATTTAGCACATGTGGAAGAAAACTCCAACGCCTTCACTTATCACTTCACCACTTAGCAATATCAATTTCAAATCTAGGCGCACTTCTCACTTGAAGAGGATATCACCTCACTTATCCTAGGCGCATATCACTTGCCATGGAGAATATTTTCCAACGCCTAGCATTAATCATTTTACCCTCAACACTTTATCTTATTTACCACGCCCCACCTCAAGATTCTACCTTTCACACTCTCAAGACTTATCCTTTACTTGGCGCATATTGGCATGCATGAAAGATGACATTTCCCACGCCTAGCCTTTGACTTGTTGACTCCTTTTCAAATATGGGCGCATTCTTTATGTAGAGGAGGATAACTTTCTAACGCCTTTCCTTGTGACTTTTCAGCTTCTCATTTTTGTCCTCACATGGCATGATTTGGGCGCATTTCACCCCTTGAGGAGGATGAGCTCGTTGACTTTGCTTTGACCCTCTTGAAACTTGGGCGCATTTTGCCCTTTGAGGAGGATGGATTTCATACTTAGCAATTTTCCTTGACTTTCTTATGAGGTGGGCGCATTTCAGCATGTGAGGAGGATAAACTTTGTTGACCTTTTGACCTTCTTGCTTGCTGGGCGCATTTGAACTTGCATGAAGGATGGCGCATTTAGGGGGTGGTGGAGGATGAACTCCAGACTTAGAAAATTTTGCCATCAACTCTCTAAACTTGGGCGCATTTTACTATGCCTTCAGGATAGAAATCATTGACTTTCTTTGACCACTTGTGCCTTGGGCGCATTTTGCCCCTGGAGAAGGACGAGCTTGACTCTTAGAAAATTTTCATGCCTCCTCACTAGCTGGGCGCATTTTACATGTCTCCTGGATGAAGTTCCAGACTTAGACAAATTTTCATCATCTTTCGCCAGCTTACGTGCCCTGCTATTTATAGTAAGTTCTCTAAATTTGCATCTCTGAAGCCCGGAATGACTTGAAACTTTGCACATCGTGATCCTCATAACCTTATCAACCTGTTGGCACTGCCATTTTTAATCACCCTGCTATTTTTAGCATGTTTCTGAAGGTGGTTTACTATAAATAGTAACCTCATGTTTCTGATAGTTCCCATGCTCCGATCGAGTTGAAATTTGGATGAGGTGCTCCTCACCACGTGACCTGACTTTTGACACTGACGCATGCGCTTGATTTACTATTTTTAGCCAATTTCCAAATTGACTTACTATAAATAGTAAGTGCTCCGTTTGACTTGAAATTTCACCAGCAGATAGCTCGAAGGACGCTGATCGCGGTGGTTTACACCGGATTTCGAAAATTCTGACTTTTTATGCCTCTTTGGGTCTCGAAACCCTAATTTGCTTTGCATGCTTATCAAATGAACTCGCTTTCCCGTTGCGGGTAGTCATGACGCCTCGCGGATTCTGAACTGCCGGAAGCTACTGCTGACACACCTGCTAAAAATAGCAAGTTCCTTACTAAGTGAGTATCTCCATTTGCATGTCATACCACTGCGAAGCTCTCGAAAAACCCATCAGGAATCATCCGACATGCAAAAGAAACCCCGACATGCAAACCCTAAAAATAGCCTCGGAAGACTGAATTCTGAAAGTTTTCATCCCATTTTGCATGTTATACCGTTGCGAAGGTCTCAAAAAACCTAGAAGGAATATGCAGACATGCAAAGGAAAACTCTTCATCTGCACCTTGAAATTTGTGCCGGAAGCTGGACTGCTAAAAATAGTAAGTTGCTTGTTTTTGCTCAAATTTTGCATATGAGTAGCCCGCCGATGTGCCCTCGAATGCCGCGGTGACCTAATCTCAAAAACGATGACAGTTCAGAATTGCATAATTTACCAAAATAGTAAGTACCTCAAAATCGAATGAAAATTTGCTGAGAGCCTGCTGGAGACATACTAACAACAATGTTAAGCTCAATTTTCAATTTATTCACCTTACTCGACCTCAAACTGACCAGGAAGACGCAAACCCTAATTTCAGACTTGGCCGAATTCACGTTTAAGCTCGATGATGGAGACATCCCGGAAAGACAGACATCAGAAAAGAGACAGAGAGAGAGAGGGAGAGACAAAACCCAAGCCAAAAGACCAGAATGGAGCAAAAATTAGGGGTCCCCATCTTGAAATGGGGTGATGTTGAAAAAGGTCACAACACTTATGTAGTTCAGTTTATTGCATTTTATGTCATTTTATGGAGTTGCTGATAATAGGGCTGAATCTATAGTTTCACTCATAAATCAAAAAATACAAAAAGTGTTGTTCCGGGTATTGTCTCATTGGTTTTCTTTGTTGGAAGCGACCCTTCATGAATATTTGCAGATTTTAATACGAAGTTTATGATTTTATAAAGCAAATTCGTCATTCCTTGTAGGGCGCCCTTTCTGGAGTGCTTTGGGATCTGTGCCATTAATTAATAGCCACTTTTAGCTGTCCTTTCTCATAACTAAACTAGGCACCATCATTTTAAGAGTATTTTGCATCAGTTTTCATGTAATTTGAGTGAGAAATGAGTGAGTTGTGAGCTTTTCATTGAGTTTATGTATTGCTGGTTCTGTAATTCGTGTTGCCGGTCTGTCAGATCAGACTTGAGAAAATTGCATATTAGTGAAGGACGGGTGTTAGGAATTCATTATTGACCTAGTGGATGACATCTTTACTATTGCAGCAACTTGTAGAGCTTAAATCCTTGATCTTGCAGGCATTCTACTTCTCATTGTAAGCTGAACAGTAGTACTGTCAGCATTTCTCTCAGTTTTGCTTATCATGTTTGTAATTGCCCACTGAATAAGTGGAAGAGGCTGGCTTGCCGCCTATTTACTTGATTTGCATTGTAATATCGTACATCTCCGCCCTATGGTAGCTCCAGTCCCACTCCGGGTTTGAAAGCACATTCTGGGTGTTGAGTTTACTTTCAGCATTTGTAGTGGTAGAGATCCTCTGACCATATGCTTGTCCATCTTGGACACATTCTTGGTTAGAGTTACTTCCAATTGCAGTTCTGATTAATGTACTGACGATCCTCTTGCCATATGACAGCCTCTCTCTTGTTGAGATTGAGTGCGCATTCTTGGCAAAGAGTTATATTGTAACTGCTGGTTTGATTTATCTAACCCTAACGGGTGTGTTGCATTGCTGATTGTAATTTGAGAATTGAAAAAATTTGGTCCGGTTCCTTACAGGGAGTGGAAGTGGAGTATCTCTAACTGCCTCATAATCTAGATGGAGAACATTCATGTCCTCATCCACCTGGTCTGGTACTGGAATGACCTCACACTCCTTGATCATACTCAATGGCAACCTAGAGAACATTCTCTTCTTGACTTCTGCTTTGTCTGATGCACCAGCCCAATAATCCTCAATATTTGCCTTATGCTTAAATTCTTCTGACAGTATCCACCTGATATTGTTGTGTGGATCGTAATGTTGTCTACTGGTGTGATAGGAAAAGTGAAAGAATTGAAGCTCACTTTCAGCTTCTCTAGCTACCTGAAGTGTAGGACACACTTCGTCTGAATTGCCCATGACAACTGGGAAGTCAACTCCACCCTTCTTCTTTTTCTTCTAAATCTTATCGTAGGCAAGAAGCTGCCTAGATATCTCTAACATCAAGATTCTATTGGTCGGGTACTTAGGCAATCTGTATGGGTATGAAGAAAAACCTTGCAGCCTGATGTAAGAAAACTTCAGAAACTGAATAAACCAACACCCATACCTCTCTATTAATTCCTGAGCTTCCCTCGAGATCCTTTGATGTTTACACTGCTGAAGTGATCTCGTAATATGCATGGTAAAAGCGTCGTTGACACGCTTGTAATGGGTAGTGCTTGTCAGGTGCAGCTGTGGACAAGCCTCATAAATTTTGAACTGATGGGAACCACAGCCGACTGGTTCCTTGTATGAAATCCCTCTATATCTTGTCATACGAGCCAGCATGTAAATAAGATAGGAGCCCATATAAAATTTCTTCGTTCTTCTCAAACTCAGGAGCTGCTCATGCAAGTTATCACTGATCATCGCGGCCCAATCAATGTGCTCCTTTCCATCCAGCACAAGGTTGATGTAATAAAACATCCACGGCTCAAAAATAAACGACTGAGGGCAGCCTCCGACTCTACTCAGCATCATGATCAAGTCACAGTACTCCTGCTTCAAGTCATCTGATATAATCTGCCTCGGCACCTTTGTACGAGAGGGCCTAGGCTTGTTCATCCAACAAGTATTGATTGTCTCCATACATCTCTCGAATGTAGAAGCATACATTCGCTCAGCACGCTCTCTTGTTTTGTAAATCATCTTCTTGTGTGTTGGGATTCCGAAAGCTTCGCCGATAGCATCAGGAGTGAGGTTGGCGAATACTTGACCATCTAGTGAGACAACTAACCTGCGATCTGGTTCATAGCAATTGGCGCACTCCATCATCAACTCCGAGCACTGAATAGCTGGCGGGAAACCAGCAACCGTATATAATCCACTTCGAACAATATTGTGCGAAGTGACTGAAGGTTGATGACTGCCAATCCTCAGCATCCGATTCTTGAAAGTCTCCAAGTTGAAAGAGCCCAAATTCGTGTCAGCCAACTTGCCCAACTTTGAGGTGAACTTTGACTCCGGCAGGAAAGACTTGCCCAATTTCTTGATCACAGCCTGCCTGGATGCACCATTGTTGTCTTTGCTAGTTGCTCTTACTTCAGCCATCCTCACTTCTCCTTCAACAAATTTGAACTTTCAGCACTTAGAAAGCTTAGCAAGTAAGCTTCAGCAACTTCACACTCTCAGCAAATTTTTTTAAGTTGGCTGCAATAACTTCAATACTTGAGAAAATCGCCCAACTTCAATCAACAACTTAGATTCTTTTAAATTCGAACTTCAGCAATCTTCCAATGACTTAGCAATGTTATCTTTCAAATCGAATTTCTTTGCACTGCAACTTCAAGTCTCTCAGAGCAAAGTCGAAATTCAGCAACTCCAGTCTTAGATTTCTTTAAACTTCAGCTCCAACCACTCACTTCAAGTCGTACCTCTTCAACAACCTTCAGCTTCAGCAATCCTCTTCAACATTCAACTTAGTCATTCGCTGCAACTTCAAACTCAGAGCAAATTCGAACTTCTTCAGCTGTGAAAAGGATGAATGAACTTTCAGCTCTTAGAGCAAAATCGAATTCTAGAAAGAGGCTAAGTTTAGCTAATGCATTAAATTTCCACTACTTCCAGCAAGAATTCGAATTTCCCCCCCTTTGCCAATTTCAACACTTTTCTCCTGACGCCTGGAATCTTGGCCTTCTAGAACTTCAACTTTGACTAGAGTATTTAGCATTTTAATTCATTTTTGGAAATATTTACTTTAAATTCACTTTTTAACAATTTTCATTCACTAGCCGGAGCTCTGTTATTCAACTTTTAATTTCATCCACCTCTGACTCCGTAAAATTCATCCTGCGAAGAATTCACTCGAAATCATCTAGGCAAACAACTTCAAATTCATCGTCTGAAAAGTTTTATCTTGAAAACACATTTTATTCAATTTGCCTTAGAAAATTTAAAATTTCCCTTATGAAAATTCACAATTCGAGTGTCAATTAAATTCTTCATGTTGAAAGCCTTGGCGAAGTGCAGAAGACTTTGAAATCCACTCCTTGTCGAAAATCTTCAATACCCAGAAGAAAATTTTCTTCAGAACTTGTCGAATTCATGGATATACAACGAACGGGTTCATTTAATTTTTTAAATTTTGAACCTTAGAAAAATAATTTTCGACAAATTTATTCCAGTTCTTCGTTCTTGTGAGTATTTTGTTGCTCTGACTTGAAAATTCTCGTCAATCCTGTGAAGCTGACATTATCTGACTTCATCTCCGGCAATTTTGCTCATGTCTTAGGCAAATTTCATCGCCCTCCATTAGACTTAGGCATTTTTCCTCTAGAAAGGTGGAATTTTGATAACACTTAAAAAAAAATTATTTAAAATCACTTAGCACTTTGAATTTTGCCTTGGGAAAATTTTCAATTTCATCTTCAATCATCTTGCCAGAGAAATTCACTTAGAAAATTTAATGTCCATTGCCTTGGGCGCATTTTACACTTCATGAGGAATATATTTTTGCCTAGCATATTTATTCACCTAGCATACTCTTTATTTTCAACGCCTTAGCAATTTTTATCACCATTACCACCTTCAACGCCCTTGACAATATTCTCACCACCTTATGCATCTAGGGCGCATTTAGCATATGTAGGAGGAATAACTTTCACCATGCCCTTAGCAACTTTCCTCTACCAACCTCAAGATGGGCGCATTTTTGATGTCATGAGGAATGATAAACTTCCAACGCTTTTGCTTGACTTTTCTTCCTTGCTAATCTTGAGCGCATTTCTTATAGTGAGGTGGATTTCAAAATTTTGTCTTCTTCCTTGTCCTTGCATGGGCGCATATTGCCATAGGAGGAGGATAAGCATCTTTGACTTCTCCTTGAGCTCCTTCTAAACTTGGCGCATTTGAGGGGGTGAGAGGAATAGACTTATGCCTTAGAATATTTTTCTAGCATCTTGCTTGTGACGGCGCATTTTGAATGTGATGAGGGATAAAGCTTTTTCTAACGCCCTTGACTTGTTGACTCTTTGACTTCCTTGTAGTATGGGCGCATATTGCCTATGGTGAGGGACGAAACACTTTGACCATTCAACTTCCTTGTTGAACTTCTTAAGATGGGCGCATTTGATAGTGGTAGGAGGATATCTTTTTGCCTTAGAATTTTTTCAACACCCTCATCAAAGTGGGCGCATTTTGATGGGTGAGGAGGATGAAGCTTGATACTTAAGAATTTTTCAAACATCTTCATTCTTCTTGAGGGCGCATTTGGAGGCATGAGCAGGACGAAACTTCAATACCTTAGAAATTTCTTCAACCATCTTGCATGTGAGGGCGCATTTTACCCCTGGAGGTGGATGAACACTTAGAATATTTTTCATGCTTTCCAGCCAGCTTCACAACGTCCTGCTATTTATAGTAAGTCTTCTGATTTCCATACTTCTGACGCTCAGAATGATTCGAAATTTTGAACACTGGACCTTCATAACCCCGTCAACCCGTTCACACTGCCATCCTGAACTGGCCTGCTATTTTTAGTCCATTTCTGAAGGTGGTTTTCTATTTATAGTAACTGCTTGTTTCTGATACCCCCACATCTCCGTTTGACTTGATATTTGAATGACGCGCTCCTCACCACGTGACCTGCCTGTTGACATCGGCACTTGCTGCTGACTTACTATTATTAGCCAATTTCTGGAACAACTTACTATAAATAGTAAGTGCTCCGTTTGCCTTCAAATTTTACCGGCGAATAGCTCTAAAGATGCTAATTGCAGTGGGATACACCAATTTTCGAAAATTCTAACCTTTTACCCCTCTTTTTGGGTCCCGAAGCTAGAAACCCTAATTGGACTTGCATGCATATCAAATGACCTCCGTTTGTCCCCGTTTTTGTTTCATTGTGATCAGTTTGTGATTCTGAAGTGCTGGGAGGCGGCTGCCGGAATGCATCTGCTAAAAATAGTAAGTTCCTGAATAAGTGATCATTTCCGTTTGCATGTCACACCACTGCGTAGCTCTCGAAAAACCCATAAGGAATATGCAAACATGCAAAGAAAACCCTAACATGCAAACCCTAAAAATAGCCTCGGAAGGTTGAACCCTGAAAGTCGTTATCTCACTTTGCATGTTACACCATCGCGAAGGTCTCTGAAAACCTAGAAGGAATCTCCAAACATGCACTGAAAAACTCTGCATATAGGCTCTGAAATTGGCTCCGGAAGCTGAACTGCTAAAAATAGTAAGTTGTCTGTTTCAGCTCAATTTTGCCAGTGAGTAGCTTGATGTGTTCTGGATGCAGCATGATTGTCGGAATTTCAAGAATGCTGACGGAATACCCAGAATTATACACTTACTAAAAATAGTAAGTTGTCGGAATCTGATGAAATTTCAGTGGAAACCTACTGGAAGCACACTGACATCAATGTTAATCTCTGTTTTCAATTTATTCACCTTGTTTGACCTCAAATTGGCTGGAAAGATGGAAACCCTAATTCTCAGACTTGGCCAAATTTCACACGTTTAAACTCAATGGCAGGCACGTCCCCTGAAAGGCAGACCATAGAAAAGAGACAGACTGACTGAGAGAGAGACAAAAACCAAAGCCAAAAGACTAGAATGGAGCAAAAATTAGGGGGTCCCCATTTTGAATGGGGCGATGTGTGAAAAGGTCACAACATGAGTGAATTGAAATATGAGCTTGGCACCGCATTCAGTAAGCTTCCAACAGGTTCCCAGTAAAATTTCATTGAATTCTGACAACTTACTATTTTTAGTAAGCACCTAATTTGGGACATTTTCTCAACACTTTTGAAATTCTAACCGTTACACTACATCTAGAGCACGTCAAATTGCTTGTCTACAAAATTTGAGCTAGATCTGACAACTTTCTATTTTTAGCAAGTATCACCTTCAGAAGCAAATTTTTAGGGTTTACATGTAGAGTTTTTCGATGCATGTCTGGAGAATATTTATGGGTTTTCCAAGACTTACGCGGTGATATAACATGCAAGATGAGATGATAATTTTCAACAGTATTCACTTCAGAGGCTATTTTTAGGGTTTGCATGTTGGAGTCTTCAACGCATGTCTGGATATTCTTTGTGGGTTTTTCGAAAGCTTCACAATGATGTAACATGCAAACCAGGATCAGGACCTTTTTCAAGAGCTGCCTTCAGAGGCTATTTTTAGGGTTTTGTTGGCGTTTAAATTAGCACCTCTGGAGTGCTGATTGTAAACGTTCAGCTATTTCAAATGTTTTGCAACACTTCTTCGTTATTTAAAGAGGAGAAGTCCCTCTCTGCTGGGAGCAATGCATAAGGAAGGGAAATGTAAACTAAAAGTTCCTATCTTTTTATGCTTCAGCGGTAGGACACAAGGGTGCACAAACACAATGCGCCATAGCTAAGCCTTTTCTCTGGTTTCATGCAAATTTCAACTACGACTAATCTAGCTTCTATCTATCCAATACCTTCAAGGTAAACAGAGCATGAGGGTAAAGGAGCGGGAATGGGTTGGTTGGATCACCTGAATTCGCCGTCTCCTGAGAATATGACCGAGGCTCTGAACTCTCGGGTATACACCGGGATAAGGTTGGTACAAGCAAACACTCTTACGATAAACTAGATCTGAGACATGCCAAGGAGGAGGGACTCCTATCGAGGTATGGGCTAGGAAATAGTTTACGAGAAACAACAAATTACGATGCCTTGGCCAGCGAGCTTGCTAAGGAGGAGGGACTCCTATCCGAAGTATAGCTTGGAAGTCAATACATTAAACAACAACGAACGATAACTGTCAATAACAAATATCCAAGGAGGAGGGACTCCTATCCGAGGAGGGAAATGAAACAACGAGCTATTAGATACAAGACGTGGACACAACTCAAAAAGATTGACCAAAATGCAAGCGCCTTCTGATATTCTCCTTCAAAGCTTCATCAACGAATTACAAAGGTTGGGAAAGCAAAGGCACGAAATCATGCACAATTACGATCGACCAACGAACTCTCATCCAAGAGTGAACAAATATCCGCTTTCAAAGCTGTTGGCAACAATGGCGCAGCAATTTTGCATAGCAAGTAAAAGTTGAACAAACAATGAGCCCAAGGCTCTTATTTATAGAACTCAAAGGAGTGGGCAACCCCAAAATCTCCTTGAGTTAACAATGAGTTCTTGCCAATCAATTAGCAAGATTTATTCCTAAAAAGGGGGGACAAGCAGTTAACTGGAAGACTACTTCAATTAACTAAAAGTAAACAAAGAGTCAACTGGAAACTACTTCAGTTGACTGAAAGCAAACTAAAGGTGAACTTTAATGTAAGTATCCCTCCAAAATAGACATCCACATTTAGTGGAGATCTAAGATCCACAAATCATGGAAGCCGATTAAACATCCTTAATCAGTGGGATCTGACAATGCATGATTTAAGGGATATGGAGTTAACTTGGAAAGGGACATCAAGTTAATTCCAACTACATTTAATGCCTTCTTGAGTTGACTTGGAATGAGGCATCAACTCAACTTCAAGTATCATAAATGCCAATTGGAAGGTAGGACATCCTTCCTAGGTGTCTTTTCACACTTCACCATTTCTGGTCAACGCTCCTTGATCCATGTGTTGACTTCTTCCGTTTCCGAATAGTCAATGCTTTGATGACACGACATCTTTCTTGCGCAAGCTATTGCTCTTGGTAACTTTGGCGGCTCCGCGCTTTGTAGTGTGATGGGAATGGATGCGGCCTGTAGCAACCCAGATTCTTCAATATTCTGCAATGTGATCTGATTCATGCCCTCCAGCTGCTCCAGATCAACCATTGGATTTACCTGATGTAAGTTTGTGTCAACTGTTTTCAAGTAATCATGGAATAGGGCCGTCTTGGTCCCGTATTGTACCTAAGAGTACTGCATCTTGAAAAACTTAAAGATTGACTGTAAACTTGATCTTGTTCAGAGGATTTTCAGAAACCCCTGAAAATAGTGCCCTGCCGAGAAGTATTTTTCCGGAAAAAAATCTGGCACATGGGTTTTGTTCGTGCTTCAATCCTGAACAAACCCAGTTCCTTAGAATTTTGATTCTGAAACTTTTTAGGAAAAACCCCCAAAAATAGGGGCAGCAAGTTTGTTGATTCTGGAAAATTTGTCGAGATGGGTTTCTCTGGAAAATTATGCTGAATCTACCCAGTTGATCTGATCTGATGTAGCCTGTTGCTTTTTCTGTAAAATGCAAGAAAACCTAAGACAAGAAGAGAGGAAGTAGACAGAAGATGGATTGGAAGTTTTTATCTGATTTCCTGAGAAAATCTGTCTCTGAATCCAACCTCAAATTAGCAATCCTCTTCTGCTTCAGATTTGCAAGAAATATTGAAGAACGGATGAAAACCTTGTCCAGATCTGTCAATGGCGTCCTTGAGAGCTTATGGCTGTTCTTGATCTTTTAACCTACAACGAAATAATGAAGTAGGATGCCTATACCTTGATTACATAGACTCAAGCCTTAGATCCACAAGTTTGGGAACTTAACTCATGATCAAAAGTGGTTTTAGCTTGATTTGAAGTTCAAAAAGGTGATTTCCACTGATCGTGGAGTGTTTTAGCCAAGTTTAACTCAAAATATCTTGACTTTAGTCAAACAACTTGACCTTTGACTTCTTCTAGGCGTCCTTTTTGAATTTTGCAAGTTTTTTTGTTATTTTCTCTCTTGAATGACCTCAGTTTGATCTTGAATCTAGCCTGATCTATTGATCCTGTGATGTTGCCGACACATTCATTGTTGAGCTGGATCCAACTTGAAGAGAAGTGCCTGGGAGACATGATGGCAAAAAATTGAGTTTAAAGCTTCAAAAGAAAGGGCGCCTTTTCCAAGAAAGGGCTCTTTTGCTTATGCCTTGGTGAATTTTCAATCTTCATTCTTCAGCCTTTTGAAATGACCTCTCGTGCTTTGATCTGGATTTCTCGTTGATCGGAGAATCAGATGTTTTCGCTTGATATATCGCCAGGTAGCCAGCTCTGTTTCGCCGAAGATGACTGAATTCAGAAAACTTGGAAGTCATTTTCGGGTTCCTTTATTCAAGGGTGCCCCTCATTGAAAAGGGGGCTTTTGCCCTTCAACAAGTTTATCTTCATTTGAAAAGTTGCCTAGTTTGATCCTGATTATCCGTTGACTGCCCTGTCAGATGTTTGTGCTTTCAGTTGCGTCATTGAGATCTACCTAGGCTGAGAAGGTTATCCTGGGAAGCCTTTTGTCGTTTATCAGCATCTGGAGGTCCAAAAAGAAGGGCGCCTTTCTTTTGAAAAGGCTCTTTTTCTTTGATTTTTGCCTTCGACAGTGGTTTCCTGATATTTCTTCAACTGCCTCTTTTCACTTCATCAACAGTTGCTTATGATCCACTCCTCGGAAGATTTATCTGTTTGTTTCGTTGTCGCGCCAGCAAGCAAACACCGAGGATGACTGCCTTGTAAGATCTTGCAAACTGCATTTGACCTTTAAAGATCATGGGCGCCCTAGCTTGAAAAAGGCTCTTTTCAGCATGTGAACTTGCCTCTCCTTCGTAGCGTTTCCAAAGTCAGTCAAATTTTGACCTTTTTCAATTTCAGAAATCTCCTCCGTCGAAGATCACCATTTCTTCATGTCTCACGTTCATCGTGTATGGGTGTTTGGAAAAATGACTAAGGCATTTGACTGCATAGCCTCCTCTTGGTAGCAAGGCCTGCATTCTCCAGACTTAGTCAATTTTCAGTATTTTTCATTTTTGAAAATCCAATTTTCAGCATTTTTCATTTTTGAAAGTCCCCTCCATCGCAGAGCATCTTTTCAAGCATTTTCGCCATGGTTTCTTTGTTGAAGCTTTTGAAGCTTAGCTTTTGACCTAAAACAGACTTTTAACGGCATTTTAACAAGATTTAGCTCAAATTACACAGAATGCCAAAAATTTATTTTGGGTACAACAGGTTTGCATGGAGGATTTTTCAATGCATGTCAGCATATTCAGCATGGGTTTTTCAAGAGCTACGTAGTAAGGTAACATGCAAGCGAAGTTGATCACTTTTCAAGTACTATTTTTAGCCAATGCCCGCATGCAGTCCAGTTTGCTAGGTTTTTCTAGGTTTTGTGAGATCTCTCGGGCTGTGTGACATGCAAACGCATTCGGCAGCTGATTTGTCACTTTTTCAGACACTTACTATTTTTAGCAAGATCACTCCGACAGCTGCCCAGCACTTCAACGTCACGAATAGGGCAACATGCAACAGAAATGAGGTCAAACAAAGATCATTTGGTCAACATGCAAGACAGATTAGGGTTTCCAGCTTCAGGGCCCAAAATGAGGGGTCAAACGCCAGAATTCCCGAAAACTGAAGTATCCCACTGCAATCAGTATCTTTCAAGCTATCCACTGGTAAAATTTGAAGGCAATTTGAACACTTACTATTTATAGTAAGTCACTTCTGAAAAGGGCTATAAATGGCAAGTCAGCGTGAGACACCAGTATGAACAGGCTAGTCAACCCATGAGGACCACGTCAGTCAGATTTCAAGTTAAACAGAGTTGTAGAAGTCCTAAAATCAAGCAGTTACTATAAATAGTAAATCACCTCCAGAAATAGGCTATAAATAGCAAGACGACACAAGATGACAATGTGAATAGGTCAATTAGATCACGAGGATTCTATGGTGTAAAATTCAAATCAATCCAAGCGTCAAAAGAGTGAAAACCAGAAACTTACTAAATATAGTAAACAAGGGCGAGCAAGCTAAAAAAATGTCTAAGTCTAAGAAAGTTCATGCTTACCCCCTTGATATGCGCCCAAGGTGAAGTATGCTGAAGGATGGAAAAATCTTCAAGTGGGAAATTCCTGTTGCCTAGCCTAAATGCGCCCATGCTAGAAGCTAGATTGGAAAAAAAATTCCAATTCATGACAAGTTCCTACTCACCCCCTAAAATGCGCCCATGTTGGATGGTTGGCTTGGAAAAAGTTGATAAGTGTTTGAAACTTCCTCCTCAACACATGAAATGCACCCAAGAAGAAAGTAGGTGGAGAAAAAGTTTCTAAGTTATTGAAAATTCCTGTACACCTAGCTAAATACGCCCAACTCCAAGAGGCATGAAAGAAAAAGTTACCAAGTATGGAAAATCCTGCAAGGGTCTTGAAATGCGCCCATGTCACCTAGTATTGTGGAAGATAATCAAGAAATATTCTAAGTGTGGAAATTCCACCTCCACACCTCAAATGCGCCCAAGGAGAGAGGTAGTTCCTCCTTGACCCCTAAAATGCACCCTAACTAGGAAAGCATGTGAGGTATCTTCCAAAGGCATTGGAAATTCCTCCTTACACCCTCATATGCGCCCAAAGTGGAAGTTGGCCATGGAAAATATTCCAAGTGTTAGGAATTCCTCCTCTATACTTGATATGCGCCCAAGGTAAAGTTAGCTCAAGGATGTTCAAAAAATATTCTAAGTGCTAAAAGTTCCTCTAGACCCCTTGATATGCACCTAGGCTAGGAGAGATATTTGAGAATTTTGCTAAGGCAAGAAGAATTCCACCTACCCCCCTCATATGTGCCCAACCTAGAGGTGAATGAGAAAACAATTTCTGAGTGTTAAAACTTCCTTGACACCCCTCCAAATGCACCTATCTTAGCAAGGTGGTTGGAAGTTCCTCCAAGGCAATTAAAATGGAAGCACTACCGATGAAATGCGCCCAAGATGAGAAGGGAGTCAAGAAAAATTCTAAGTCATGAAAAATGGTAGGAGCACCTCCAAAATGCGCCCAAAGTGGCTGGAGGCAACATGTGAGTTGAAGGATTTTCTAAGGCATGATAAACTGGCAGTAGGACACCTCAAATGTGCCCTCCTAAGGAAGATGTTTGAAAATATTTTCTAGGTGTTTGCAAATGGCGGGAGAAAGGTCCAAATGCGCCCAGCTGGTGAAGAAGACTTGAAAAATATTTTCCAAGTGATGAAAATTTCCAACTACGTCCAAGGAGAAAGAGTAAGAATAAATTCAACTGAGAAATATTTTTCTAAGGTACAAAATTCAAAAATTAAATGTATCCCTTCGTCTGTATACACATGAATTCTGCATTTTCTAAGGAAAATTTTCCTCTGGGTACTGGATATCTTCGACAAGGAGTTGATTCTGAAATTTTTCACGCCTAGCCAGAGATTTTAAGATGGAGATTTTACCCAAGCACTTGATTATTGAAATTTTCTAAGGCAAAGAAAGAAATGTTTGTGAAAATAAAATGCCTTGGCTGGTGAATTGAAGTTGGGTGCCTAGATGATTTTTGATCAAATTCCTGATGAAAACAATTTTCTCGGGCCAAAGTTGGATGAAATATCAGAGTGAACGCCTCAACCAGTGAAATGAAAAGGGAGCAATTAAATTAATAATTTCACAGGGTGATTTCAAAATGCTAAAGTGAAGTATGCCCAAGGAGTATAAGATGGGTGAAATTCTCTAAGGAATGAAAATGGAAGCTCAAGTCTCCAGATACGCCCTAAGGGGGATGAATGACGATATGAAAAATATTCTAAGGCTAGTAATGATGCAGAGCCTTCTAAATGCACCCTCGCAGAGGGGAAATTTGGCTAAGGCATGAAGGATTTGAAGATGAAGTGAGACTAGAGAAAAATGGTGAACCCTATCAGATCTAAAAATCACTTAGACCTTGGGGATCAAAATATGGAGATCAGGTAAGTAAAGTGGATTTATATTGTAAAGTGTTTTGATGCTCTTCTCTTTATCTGTTTTACAGGATGAACGTCGAGGCCAGAGCATGATGACTTGAGGTGATGGAGCAAACACCCCAAAACAACGTTGCAACCTTGGAAGCGATGAAGTTACGTGTTTCAAGCTCCTCCATGATGTCTCATTTGCGCCGAAACCATGAAGGGAGATGTTATCAGAAATGGATAAGTGTTGCACCCAACACACTCAGGCAAATGGCAAGCGGGAATGATTGAATCCAAGACAAGAAAATCTTTTAAAAGAAAAGATGAAGGCCCAAGCGATGGAAACTGACATCATGACAGATTGAAGGACAGGATAAAGGAATTCTTCTTAAGTCTGAAGTCCTCCAGCAATGACCCAGAAGATGTTCTCCATCATACTCCATATAACCAAAGGTACCATGACAACAAGGAGGAAGATCATCGTCAAGTTGAACGTGCCTGCCATGCCGATTGAAGCCATGTTGGCCAGATTCATAGAGTTTGCAGTCAGAGAAAGAACAATGCGAATGCGTTTCCAGACAAGAGCCTTCTAGAAGATGGTGGACATTAATTGCTCATTTATTACCCCACTCTTCTTGGTGGCGGTTTTTAGGCTTAGGGTTTATGTGGCTCAATCTGAGCCCTTCATTGTAATTGAATCTGAGCTATCCATTGGACTGGGCCAACTATAAAAGGGGTATCCCCCCCCTCATTTGTAATTCATTAGATCATTAGAGGATAGAGAGATAGCTAGGAGATAGAGCATAGACGGTTAGCATAGTTTGATAGCATAGCTTAGATTGAGGAGGAAGGAAAGCTTTCTCATTGAATGCTTTGTAAGAAGTTGTTGTGAACACTCTCATAATAAAAAGAGTTTTCATTGATGGTGAATTTCGTCTTTTATTGTGAGTAGCTAGCAAGGCTCCTTCATCCTTTCGAATCACTTAGCATTTTAAAGTAGAACTTAAAGTAGAGTAAAATTTATATCATGTATGTAGATGATAGTTGTGGAATGTGGTGTTTAATTTAAGCAAGCTTCATTAAATCCATACCACTAGTGGGCTCGCTGATGGTGGGTTCGCCTTGCGTGGTCAACTAGAACATTGCGGACTTAACTTCGATTATGATCTTCATGTTGGCATGCGTCATTGTGACGGTGTCTCCATTGTTGAATTATAATTTGAACATTTCTAGTTACTCTCCTTGAAGATTGCACCGGTTCTGTGGAGGTTGTCCAAAGCAAGGCAAAGCAGAGCCTGGTTGAAGTTTGCGAGAATTGATCGCCATGTCCCACGCCTTAGAATAGATTAGAGCTTTCTTAGCCCTACAACCATTTTAAATTTAGTACTTTCTGGTTAGTTTAGGAAACAAGAGCTTTATAGACAAACCTTTCAAGCATTCAAATTCCTTTCTCCACTGTTGAACAATTTTGTAAGTCCCCTCATGATACCAACAAATGACATCGAGCCAACTGAGACTATCCACTACATGAAGGAACCTTGGAGTTGAATGCATGATCTTTCTAGCAATCTTAACAAGCAAGAGATTTTCTTCAAGAGAGGATAGAGTCACCGTTGGTAACTTTATTCTGTGTTGGTGTAGTCACGAAAAACACATCAACACCACTATTTCCCTTATTTACCAATTTAGACATAACATATCTCCCTTATTGCATATTAGTCTGTTATCACGGAATCTAGCAGCGCTCGTTCCACGGATAACCCCCCTACGAAACTTGTTCGTTTCCTAGGATTCGTGAAGTTCAAGTACGCATAACGAAGTGATTTTCGATCCACCTCGAAATGCGTTCCTAAGCCTCGAATAGTCAATTCGAGCATCCCCTCATGTTCGCCTCGCGAAGACCTTCGAAACGAACTCCTTCGTGAAGTCTCACTGTTCGTACTTAGCGAATTGCGAAAAATGCAGTGGCACTGAAAAAGTGCGCTCCTGCCCTGAAGCCAAAATTTGGCTAAGTACAAAAAAGTGCAGGGGCGCTAAATTTTAGCGCCCCTGCATGAAAGTGAAATTTCTAAAATGGTAATAGCGCTAAATTTTAGTGCCATTACACTTTTTCCTTACACTTAAACTTTTTCTTGGCCCTGGCACGTTTCTTCATGATTTTCACGTTTTTCGTCAATCGTGCCACTTTTCGTGCCTAAATTTATTGCTCGACTTGAGTTAGGTTTTTGATTTCCTCTTTCACTTAAAGGTGTTTTAATTCGCCATTTTCATTGTTATGATCTTTGGCTTTCTTTTCTTCTTGCTGGGCGAAGTGCTCTTCAAACTACAAACACGTTTTTCTGAGAATTTCGCCATTCTTCTTCAGCACTCTTTGCGTTTCATTTTGGTAAGTCGTTATCTTTGCTTTATCTCCTTTCTTCATTCGTTTTTGCATATGTTCTAGGATTTACATTCACGTTTTTGTCTTCCCTTCATTCTTTTCAAACGTTTTCACTCCCACGCGTTTTTCCTTTCTCTCCCTTCGCGTTTTGGTCTTGTGTCTTCTTTATTTAAATCTTTTCCATGGCGTGTCTGCGTGGTTTTTCTTTTCTTCTCTTACCCTCATGCGACGTAACTCTTGCGTTTCATTTTCAACGCACTCCGTCTTGCTTTTCTTTCCAACGTTTTTCATGATAACTTCCTTCCTTGTCGCCCTTTCTATAATGTTCTGATGCGAACATTGGGGTTTCTCTTTTGTTGTGAGAATGGTTCTTTTGAAAATACGATGGTAATGGAATGAATTTCAATTTGCAATTTCATACAAATGAATACTTTGCCAACCCCAAGCGCCATTTCCATACATCCCTACATCTGTTTTATCCAAAATATACCCAAGATGCTGAAGCGCCAAAATTTAGCGCCATGACATGATAAATATGTCAGAATAAATTCTAACTCTTAGAAATGCAGAGTCGCTAAAATTCAGCGCCCCTGCATCAAAAGTAAAATCTCCAAAATGTAAGGGCGCTGAATTTTGGCGCCCTTACACTTTTTCCAATTTTCTACAATCTTTTCCAGATGAGCTTCATTTTTGACCAATGCACTCCTGAGCCTTGTTCCTTCCGTTTTTTGTGCATCGTTTTGCATGCCTTGTCATCCGCTCCATGCTTTCCCATCCTCGTTGCTCGTTTCGCGCATTCCCATGTTTCCTAACGATTAATGTTTGTTCTGGCTCAACGAATTGCAGTCCCTTTTCAAAGATCTTCAAGTCAGAGTGATCAAAGTTCTAGTTGTTTTTGATGACTGCCAGCAAGCCTCCGTCTTCTTCGAAAGCAAAAGGCAAAATGAAGTACAAATATCAAGGTGTCTATCCGCCGACTGTAGTGCTCTCCAAGGTGGAAGAGATAAAAGACACGGAGGTTGGTCATCAGGACTTGGTTGATTTCGCAAAGCAAACAGAGACGAAGCCTCTTCCTGATTCAATGAGAGCAATCGTACACAACAACCTTCATTTGGTGGCAATGTTCCCTATAGCTGCACACAATACAGAGTTTGTTCTTCAGGTGGCGTCTCACTACATCAGAGAAAGTAGGAGTGTGATCGATTCTTCCGGGCACGAGATTCTGAGACTCGACCCTGATTTCTTTGACATTGTTTTCAAGGTCCCTCATATGGAGAAATACATTGATATTTCTATATCAAAAGCACAAGAGATCTTTGACGCTGATCCTAATAAAGCTAAATACTTAATAAACACTCAATGGTTAAAGAAGCCTAGATCATCTGTTTCCAAATGGCTGAAAGGACTCCTGCGAAGTGATTTCAAGGATGACGTCAAAGATATGATCACATTTCTAAGCAGAGTGAAAGGCTTGCCGGAATCATCCACTTTTCACGATTGGATGTACTAGATACGCGGGATCATAAGAATCTGAGAAGGTGCATATTAGTGGGGCAAATAAATCCAGTGATGAAATACACGGCGGTTGATCAATGCTCCTTCTACATTGAAGTTCTATATGACTTCTTACGGTAATACTTAGCGGTAGAGACAATTCCCAAGTCTATCTACAAAATGGGATGATGGTACACATTGTACAGATTTTTTCTATCAATTGGAGCTGAAGGAGAAACTTCATCACTTGAGGCCAGATTTCGAGATGCTTTCTTTGCCGTTGCTTTTCAATTACGATCCAGCTCTTGAAAGAAGGAAGTATCGATGAGGCTTATAAGGTGTGGTAGAAGTAAAGTTGGATCTGTTTCTTCAATTCCCAAATTTACTTGCCCGAATGCGATGCTACAGCAGTTGTCCCTACATGCTACGTTATCAGCCGGATAAGTGGGTTCTCATGGAGACATGCAGACAGTTGATGTCAGTACAAAAGGAACGAAGAAGCAACCACAAGCATGGGTTCAAGTTCCCACTGACCATTGGCCGATATACTATCCAAACTGCACAAAAGGCTAAGTCTGTTTATGCTGAAATGCAGATCATGACAATCAAGACCTACAAGTATAGGTTTGATTTCGATTACCGAGATGTCAGAAAAAGGTTGCAAAAGGGTCATCATCACAGGTACCGTTTTGAAGACATCTGGGCTGATTGCAGAGATGAAGAAGCCATTCGCAAAATGGACTATTGCAGGTTGACTGTTCAACAGATCAGAGATCTTGATATCGCTGACCTACCAGAGGATTTTGTAGATCCAGGTGATATCATTAATGCTATCTATGATGAGCAAGAAATTGCTAAAAGGCCGTTGCCTGCAATTCAATGGTCTAGGAAAGAAGTTACCAGCATAAGAGAGAGGTTGAGGCCAATCCTAACCAACACTGCAGAATGGTTACATAAACATGGTTATGAA
>VDFB02017635.1:0-11681 GCA_007258455.2 Sequoia sempervirens
CCACCCACTGGTATATTACTGACAATGCCATCTAGGTGCAGATTCAAAATCACATGTGAATCAAATGACTATTATTGAGAATATGCCATCAACCTGTATAAAGTATTGTCATACTGTCATCAAGTGTTAATCAATTTCCATGATCATGCACTCTCATACTAACTGAAATGTTTGTATTCCTGTCCTGTCAAATACAAATATCTTTGTGTGTCTTTGACATCAGGTTGGCACTCACAGTTGTTTCCCTTGATGTCAAAGACACACAAAGGTATTTGTATTTGACAGGAGAAGAATACAAACATTTTAGTTAGTATGAGAGTGCATGATCATGGAATTTTATTAACATGTTTGGAGTGCATGATCATGGAATTTGATTAACACTTGATGATAGTATGAAAATACTTTATACAGGTTGATGGCATATTCTCAAAGGTTGATGGAATATTCTCAATAATAGTCATTTGATTCACGTGTGATTTTGAATCTGCACCTAGATGGCATTGTCAGTAATATACCAGTGGGTGGTTTGGTTTGTCACAATGACAGATTGGTTGGCTCCTTAAGTCACTATTACAGTGATATTTGCTACAACACTATGGCACTTTACAATTCTATTTCAACTTCATAAAGACAATGATACTGTGATGGCAGCTAAAACTTGTGTTTCATAATAACTGGTACATGTGATCATATTTATATTTTTGAGTTGGTGTTTACTCTTGATCAGAATGAAATTGGTGAGTTACACTTTGACTTGCATGGTATATGACACATGACATATGTGATTAGCAAAGTTTCATTTTTGATGAGAAAGACAAGGTTCAAGGTGATTCTTCCTAAGGACAAGGTTGTGTTCTTTTTTATATTAATTCCAAGGTCTTTGAAATTAAAATGGGAAATAAAATCCCATTGATAGAATTCATGCCTTATGGCATAAAAGGCATATCTTAAAGTTTTGGTTCTCATTTTATCATTTTCATTTTACAAAGTTTAGCTCAAAAGCTTGAGCTAGGGCACATGCATTCAGTTAGGACTTCTCAGCCATGCAAAGTGGTTTGAATCTTGGTGTATCTTCAGCGTTTGTTGTCTGACAGTCGACAGAGAGTGATATGTCAGTTATGGTTTTCAATGGTGAGCACATTGGTAACCTGTATCCTTACTCTCTATGATGTTCGATTAAACTGGAAATGGTGTTGGTCATATGGTCACATTGTTTTCAGAAATTGTTGTTGTGTATATAGTCAGTTGTAGTGTTTGTGCTTAGGTTTCCTCTATTATATTCATGATTTTTCATCTTATGCACAATGGTTTATTATGTCGACTTAGGGTATCATTTATGTTCAATGTTTTTTTTTATTGTGTCGATCTTGGTCTATATACAACAAGGGTATGTCTATTCTTTATCTCATGAGTTTATAGTTCTTGAGTCTTCAAGAACCTACTGTTAGGGCACACTATGAGCATATCTTGTGTTATTCCCTATTATTGCTTAGAGCATGGATTGTTATAAATTTTTTTTGCATTTTGTTTAATGAAATACAAAGGGTTTTTTTTTGTAATCATTCAAAGGGTTTATTGATTTTGGTTTTCAAGTTACCCATGGCTAGGGAACGGGGTCTAAACCATTTAGCAGATTTGTTAAGAGTCTATGAATAGGCCATGTCTTGTTGTTTCTGGTGTTGAATTGAGGACTCAGGTTAAATGTGACATTTGAGTTTGTATTGTGTCAAAAGTACACACACAACCACAACTTGCATATTGTATCAACCATGGTAAAAGGAAAGTTAAAGTTGGTTGAACACAAAATCATTTCGATGACATTTCAGAGGCAGTTATGAAATAGTTTGAACAAAATTTGAAGGTTACATTTGATAGTTTTAATGTGTGAAAGATGGTAGCATTATGAGTTCTATTGATTGTTTATATAAACAATGATTTATCACTGTTATTCGTTCGGTGCTTTTCACAGAGTCATCATGTTGAATATGTAAACAAAAATTTTAATTGAATTTTTGCAAACATGATGCAAAATAATTTGTATAACTGATATATCTGATATTTTAGAGATTCCAGTGAATGAATCTTTAAGATATTAAATGTATTAGTGTGAAAGTGAAATATGATTTGTAGATAAACAAAGTGATCCTCTATAGTTTAATTTTTTATTGTGAAATGTATGATGAAGTTAAAATGATCAAGTCAGCGAGACAGATTGATCATTGCCAGTGAAGTAGATGTTTGTATGCCAGCGAGACAAATGTGTGTATGCCAGTGAGGCACTCTTGTAACTAGTGAGATTCTTTGGTTAGTGAGGCCATTTTTGTCAGTGAGACATTGATTTATTGCCATTGAGGCATTTTAAATCTATCAGTGAGATAGTATTGCCAGTGAGGGATTGTAAACATAAAGTTTTCAGATGAAGCTGTGAGGCATCATTTTTGTAGTGATTTTTTATCCCTAGAGGGTTTTCCACTCGTTAAATTCTTTGTCTTGTGGTCTCATTTTTTTGATGTGTTAATGTTTCATGATTGTGATGATCTTTGGTTTGCTTTAATATTTCTTATTTTAGTTCTTTAATGATTGCATTCAATTCATGAATGTATATATCATTGAAATAATAAGAGCATAAATTATTCAATTCCTTTTTCAAGGCAAAAGTTAAAATTTATCTAAGACACTAATTCACCCCCAGCGGAAGCGTTGTGGGCCAACAATTGGTATTAGAGTGAAATGTGCCAGGTTTGAATCCCCTTGGGTAACATTGAGGGGGAGTTTGTTTGTAGATGGTCAACTCTCCCCTCAGGATTCGTGACATGGACTATCCGTCTCCTATGGATTCATTAACTCTAGTAGTTGTATTGGGCATTAACATATCGATCTTTTGGTGCAATGACAATTGTGGGCCAACATCCTCTGTATTCCATATCCCAAGAGTTATAAAGTATGCTCGAAACTGTATAAGGACTTCAAAAAGTCACTAAGTGAAAAAGCTACATAATCTGAACTCTAAAATTAGTAAAAAATGAGAATATATCTCTCCATTCCAAGTAGTTGCACCAAAATAGGAGCTATCAACTATCTTGGGTTGGATCCCACAAAAGAGCCTAAAACTAATCCACTAGATTCCCTCCAAAATGAATTCCAAAGTGTTTGAAAAGTGGGTTTGACCATGCCAAGCACTTAGGCATGCAAAACCACCTCTAGATTCCCTCCAAATCCTCCAACAAGATGAATAAAAGTCCCTATATATTCTCCACATGTTTGTAAATATTTATCAACTCCCCTATATGCTCTCAAAGGACATAAATCCAAGCATATCCATATTCTCCTCTCTTTGCATGCATTGAAAGCTTAATCATAGTTATTTTGAATTAAAACAACATTTATACTTTAAGTGATTTATAAACATCACAAAAAGTAAATGTTTTACATTTCAAAGAATGCAAAATTTACAAGGCTATGATGTGGATACAAGGAAAGTCAAAACAAAGATTTGAAAAGTCACAAGGACCTAACATATAGAAAATGCAAGTTTAAAATAGCCCTAAGGTATAAGACATAAGTCTTAACCCACGACCTCAATAGCTTACATTACATTTTTTTTAAGAAACTTAGGCAAAAAAGCCTAAAATTCATTGGCATGTAGGGTTATGAAAACCCTAAAAACAAAAGGCAAAAGATGAAAACATTTACTTCATTTACATTCGAAGCTTCAGGAAGAAGCTTGACTGCCTACACCATCCATAGGGTTTCTGGAAATTCTATATTTCATGGTGAAATCAAAGGCATTTCACTGTATTTCTTTAGTATTCCTTCAGAGAAACACTGGTAAGCCATTTTTTAGAAGCAATTTTTAGAAAATACTTCTATTTTTTTCTTTATTTTTGTCGATATAGTCCCTCCATGGTCACGGATCCTCCATTCTTCACTGATGACTTTCATATTTTTCATTCCTTCTGTTGATTTCTTGTCTCTTGACCACCATGGAGAATGGATTCCTGAAGCCATGGGACGTATTTCATTGTAAGTACTAACAAATGAAATCTCTGCATCTTTTGAATCCTTCTATTAATTTCTTGTGGGGACTCTGTGTATCCATATTTGATAATACAAATTATTTTATGGTTGCATCTATATTTTGTCTAAAGCTGAGTTTTTCATCTTGTGAGTTGTGGCCACACATTTTACAGGAATTTGAACTTTTCTCTCAATGAATTTGTGATGATTTCAATTAAAACCCTTAAGGGTTTCTTTGTCGCTCTGTAAACTTCATCTTCCTTTATCTTCTTTAATGGTTGTGACCCCATTTTACTGCACAAGCGCTAAGAATTAAATATGGGTTATCAAAAACCCCTGGTCTCCATTTATATTTTCCTGTAGGTTCCTATGCATTTTCTTTGAAGAAAACTTTCACTTTACTGGAAAAGACGAAAAATTGAGCTTATCCTTCTAAATTTTTTGAGAAACCCTAGCATACCATTTTTTGGGTATTTCATTTTCTCCTATATTCTGGGTTTGATTTATTACATGGTCATCTGTCTACAAGGCCAAGGGTTTTTATTATGTTTTCACTTGAGAAAACTCATGTCCTGTAGAATCTTCAAGAGCTGAGATAATTTCCTATTTTCTCCCATCAACCTAACTTGAATCTGAAGCAAGTGATTGAGATTACTGTCTCTCTCAAAACTTGGAAGACTGACTTTGCTTTCCGGCTCAGATTCCATATTCTCTGTACAGATTGCATTTGATTCAAACATCTATATGTCTTTTAAACTTAGATCAATCTCACTTAACTGAGACAACTTCTCACTATTGTTTCCTTGCTTTGTAATTTCCAATTTGTTTGTTCCCCTAGGAGACTCACTCTCAACCATATCCTATTGAAGGATTGTACCTTCTGAATGCTGATAACCATGTCTAAGTTCAGATTTCAAATCATAAGGAGAAGGATTTTTACTTGCAGATTGATGTATGTTTTGACTGACAGTGACTACTTCAAAATTTGTTGTATGAATATAATCTAATCCAGTCCACTAATCTAACATGTACGAGTGAGTCATATTTACTCCTCTAACATCATTCTCATTGTCTACATGATATGAGATTACCATCATATAAATTTCCTTAAACATTGACTCTGTTTCTTTGATAGCCCTTCATAGATTAGCGCTTTCATGGATTAGCACATCAATGCATTTATGCAATATGCTTTGATACATATTATTGCATGCATTCTTTATGATTTTCTTAAGCAAGTATATGTCATCTAGGACAATGAATAAAACTCATTATCATAAATGATGTACACTTGTTTGAGTAAAACATAAAGAGATGATTTATTTGATGAATTATCTTTCAATATTTCTTTAAAGCATAACAAAGCAACACACTGGGCTCAACCCTTGTGGGAGACACATTTATCCCACATTCTATAATCAGATGAATTAAAACAACAACATCACTTTTCCTATACCTGCACATGAAGCAAACAAGTTAGAAAAATATGTGCATATTTTGGATGTGTTTGATGACACACCTTGTTTTCTTGAATGTCAGTATTAAGCTGTTTGTTTTAATGCACATGGCTAATCAGTTTATCTGTTTATAGAGGTATGTGCATATAGTGACTATAGAATTTTCATTGCTCTAACAAAATTCTTTCTCACAGATGCAGACAAATAGGAGCAACAAGGAAGCAGAGGTTGGAAGCGGGACAAGCACAAGACTGAAGACAATGCAAGACAACCCAACTAGAACCAGTCATTCAGGCAATGACTGGTCTTCTTTCCCTATATGTGCATGCTTTTATTTTTCTATCTGTAAATGTAAACTCTTTTCATTTGTGTACATTAAGAGAGCCAGTCTCATGGCTTGTGTGAGACAATACACATTCACAATATCAATAAAGACTATGTTTTCTGAAAATATTTGTGCAATCTTCTCCTATGTTATATGCATCTGTATATTGTAATATGGTAGAATAGTCTTCTGATTTCTTTATGCACATGAAATGTAATATAGCAGAAAATGTACTTCTCTTTTTCATTTGTAAACAATTAAGCTCAACCTACTTGAGCAAGAAACAAAAATGGGTAACACTACCCTCGAAAGGAAACTTTACACACTAATGGTAGGTTGAAGCTACAACTTTTAAGGAATGGATCCAGGGTCGACCAAGTAGGATGTTGTAGGGAAGATCAAGGTCTAGCACTTGGCATGTAGTTTATGTGATGAGGGGGCCCACTTGGATGGGTAGTGTGATAATGCCTTGTGATACCCGTTCTTGGTTGTCATATGCCCTGATAGTGGTGCTCTTTGTTTTCTCAATAGTATCCTCTAAATAGCCCAGATTTTTGATCAACTAAAGGGTGAAAATATTCAAACCAACACCTCCATCTACTAAGACTCTTTTAACCTTGTTCTTATGAATGATGACCTCAAGGTGTAAAGCACGATTATGAAATGGATATGATGGTAGGTCTTGTTCCAAGAAGGTGAGGAGATGATTAGTGATATGCCCTACCATAGCTTGAAATTGTTCGATATCTATATCCTCGAGAACAAATGACGTAGGTAGAGCTTCCTCTAAGATCTCCCTGTGCACGGGGGATAGCCTCAATAATTCTAAGATAGAGATCTATGCGGGGGTCTTTTTAAGTTGATCTAAGAGATTATACTTGCTAGTGCTTGTTGTTGGCTGTGTAGGGTGTGCCCTAGATTGAGATGGGACTCCTTGGATGGTGACCTTTCCATGTTGCATGATGAATCCACATTCTGCACTAGGTTCTTTGATGGTGACGATGGTAATGACGCTATCACAAGAAGCAATCACATTGGAATAGGTATGCTACACATTTGTATAATCTTTTTCTTTCCTATTGGTGTTTCCTTTGTTATGATCAGGCATAGGGGTCTTGTATATCTTAAGATTCTGATTACCAGTTGGCACCTCAACAAATATGGTGACGCTCTCTATAAGATCCTGGATAATGTTCTTGAGTCACATGCAATTTTTTGTCTTATGTCCTTTGATTTTGTGAAAGTCACAAAGATCTTTTCATTGTACCAGGGTGGTTTATCCTACAGTTTTTGGTAGTTTTCAAAGTTTGGAAGTGTTATTAGGTTTGACTCTACCAATTTCTTCATGATAGTTTTAGTTGGTTATGACAACTATGTATATTTGTGTTTTGGATAGGTTTTCTTGTTAGGTGTTTGTCTTTGTTGCATTTCAGTGTTGTTAACCTGATTTTTTTGTGGTGGTGTTGTTTGTTGCATTGTTGGTTGAACGTTAGCAATATGATTGTTGTTTTTCCTAGGAGAACTTACGACCACCTTAGCATCTACCATTCCATCATTTGTTACATTCTTATTTTTAGCCCAGACACGAGGCTTGTAGTTGGAACTAGTTGATGGACAGTTATCTTTGTAGGCTTGAGTATTTCCCTATGAGATTAGAGCTCTCTTGATGTTAAGGGCTCTAGGGACAAGCTCGTCATAAGATGTGATGCACTACATCTTCAAGTGAAAGGATAGATCGAGATCTAGATTTGCTAAGATAATTCCCACTTGTTGTTCATCGGGAATTGGCCACTTGCTTTTACTCACACTCTTTGCCTCCATCGTTGCAAGAAATTGGTGAAGGATTCTCCCTTGTTTTTTTTGAGAGTATATAACTCTTCTAAGCTTACGTCCATGTCAAGATTAGAGGAGAAGTGATCTATGAATTTGTCAATGATTTCTTGGAAATTCTTGATACTTGGAGGCAATTGAGAAAACCAGTCCATGATAGGACCTGTTAAACTTCATGGGAAGAGGTACATCAAATATGACTCATTATAGGCAACCTCCATACACATTGCATTAAACTCTTTGACATGGTCCACAAGACTTCCTCTCCCTTTGTATTTGTTGAATTTGGGGATTTCAAAACTAGGAGGGAATGGTACCATTGTGATGTTTCTATCGAATGGATATGGGCATAGGTTTTGTGTATGGGGTTTCTTCATTTTTCCCATTCGGATATCTTGCATTTCTTGTGTTAATGCCTTGAGTTGTGATGCTATATTGTTTGGTGGACTAAGTGGAGGAACATATGTTGCATATACTGGGATGGTGGGATTCTGATATGATGACGTGTTGTATGGGGTGTATGGTGGTGTAGGATAAGGTGATGATGGTGTAGGCGTATACGTTCCTATTGTGTTTTGGTTGATGATGTTTTGTTGAGGGTTATAGTATAAACGTTGTTGTTGTTATTGTGCGAGCAATTGTTATTGTTGGGCATATTTTTGAGCTTGTTGTTGTTGTTGTTGGGTTACTAAGGATGCTTGTTGTGTTGTTAAGGCTACTTGATGTTGTTGTTGTTGTTGCTATGCTGCTAAGGTTGCTTGATGTTGTTACTATTGTTGTGTTGCTAAGGCTGCTTGATGTTGTTGCTATTGTTGTTGTGTTGCTAGGGCTACTTGTTGTGCTTGTTGTTGTTGGTGTGCTGCTAAGGTTGCTTGTTTTTGTCACTGTTGTTGTTGTGCTACTAAGACTGCTTGCTGTTGTTGCTACTATTGGATTGCTTGCTGATAAGCCTGCTATGCTTGTTGTAAAGCTAGGGCATGCGATTGCAATGTAGGATCAACCAGTGGTTGGGATATCTGTTATGGGTTTTGCGTGTTGATGTTTTGTGCGGATTGCAGATTGTTGATGAGAGGTTGGGAATTCCCTTGGTTTAACATTCCTTGTAAGATAGTGGATTGTGGTGGAGGAATGTAAGTTTGAGGTCTCATTTGATTTTGCATGACTTTGGGGGACAAACGGTAAAGATGAGGATGGCACTGTTAAATATTGCAATGTCAAAGGCACATTAGGATCTTGGGTCCATTGATTGAAAGGATTCCCTTGACCAATGTTTTGGAGATTCCCTTATGTTTGAGATGTGGTCAACGTATTACCTTGGTTGACAAGATTTGTGATTAAGGGATTTTTTTGTTGTGGGTTCATGATGGATGGAATAGATGTTTTTTGGACAACCACTGTGTTTGATATATCAATGAGAGGATTGGATGAAGAGGTCCCATGTGGTGTTAAAGGCTGATTTTGCATGAGGGTACTTCCTTGCCCTTTTTGGTCTAGTTGGTCCACACTACCTTGCATGATGTTGGGTACACTTGTGGTATTTGTAGGTATGGATGAAGAGGGGTGTCCCCGATATGTTGAAGTTGTTGTGGAGTAATGAAGCGTAAGTGGTTTATACAACTATTTTGGATCCTCGAGAATGGGAGGAGCACCAAATATTGGTGTCCAAGTGGTTTTTTGGGATGGAGGATTGGTATCAAGGGCACCGACAAGTGTGTTGCCTTCAAATGGAAGAGTATGGACAAAATCCTTAGCAAGACTAGCTACAATACTAAGTGTTGGTGTTTGATTGAGCCCTAGTGATGGAGTTGTTTGAATAGTGGATGAAGTCAAGCCTTGTGCTAATGATTTTGCAACAAAATATGGGGAATTAGGAACTATATTCTCTAAGGCTTGGTGCTCCATGATTTCTTCCCTAGTAAGTCCAAATGAGTTATTTGTAATGTCTTCTATCTCATATGGCCCTGATGGCGATGAAGGTTGTTGTGATGGGGTAACATGACTTCTTAGATCAAATTTTAAAGGATTTGGATCACTTGAGGTAAATGTGACTTTGGTTTTCTCCATGATTCTCTTGTGTTGTGATCTTGTTTTTACCATAAATCTTGGGTCACCTCTGGGAGAGTTATGTTGAGATTTGTAATGTTTGAACTCTTTAGTTGACTCAAATCTAGGTAAAAGAGACGCTCTATGTATTTTTGGAGCAATGATGATAATGGGAGATGAAAAGGTGGGTGATGTGGGAAGTGATTTTTGCAAACATTTTGGGACAAAACTTTTGATTTAAGTTTGATGTGTTGATGTTTGGATAAAGGATATTGATGAACTTGTAAATCTTTAGGGTAGACTTGTGACCTTCAATATGAACTCGTTCAAAGATGATAACTAACTTAATGAAATGCATGGAAAAGGATTCATTTCACATACAAAGTAGCTGAGTTAGGGTTTGATTTGAGAGATATTGAAGTCAAAAGGTGTTGGTGTATTCAAGTTTTTTTGCAAAGTTTGGTGAAGTGAGGGATGAAATTTGATGAAGGGGTGGATGAAATGTTTGACCCAATGTTGACTTAAAGTGAATCTTTGTTTGATAAGACCATGGTAATGAAAAACATGCTAGACCTCTAAATTTTTCAAATCCTAAAGACCCAATGATTTAGATCGGTTCAAGATTGTGAAAAAGACCAGGGCTTTGGCTATAAAAGAATGCATACAAGTCTAGGTTGTTCCTTGAAGCACATTTGTAGAAGTTGTATACCAACCTAGTTCTATTTTGGTGAAGTGCTAAAAGGTGTCTTTTGAAGGCTTTTGGACTAAGATGCCTAAGTTTAAAGTGATGACCTATATACCTTCTCTTGGGGATTCTGACTTTGTGTGAAATCATTTAAGACAAGCCTAAGATTGTTTAAAAGACCAATATTTTGACTTAAATGAGGGGTTCGTATTGAGCATACATGTCCAGATTATTCAATGGGATAAGTCTATAAAACCTTGTTGCTAGTTTCTGTTATGATACTATTTCTGGATATGTCTTCTAATGTATTTTGAACTATGATGTCTAAGTTTGAAATAGCAACATGTAGAACTTCTCTTAGGGATTTTTATTTTACATGAGATCATTTAGAGAACTTAAAATTTATGGAAGAAAAGAGGATATTTATTGCCATGCGAGTGGTGGTAATATGGGCCTTCTAGTCACAATATCTGCTTGTTCCTCTTCTTCATCTAAGAGTGTTGCTACGTTTCTCCACTGAATTGGTGTTTCTTTTTTTTCAAAAGTGAAGCTTCTCAAACTACTAATTATGTCGGTTTGTTCTCCCTCAATTAGTTGAAAGTTTGGCCGAATGATAACACCTGTAAGGTCAGGTTGTTCAACTAGAGCGATCGGTCTCCAAATGGTCATGTGGGATTTAATTTTGTCAAGTTATCTTGCTTAAGTGATTTTCTTTTACCACAAACACTTGTCTTGATTAATTTCAAACTAAATGTCTATGTCAAAAACATCATAAATTTCACAAGGTCCATTTTGTGAAAAGGATGAAGTTCAAGCCATAGTTACTTATGTTAACTTTGGGAAGTATGGATTGAGATATAAACCAAAATACTTAGAATCCTCTGAGAATAAATTCTTAGGACAAGCATTAATATCAACATTTTTTCGAAGGGTATCCATACTTAGATCAACGGGTTTGAAATTTTGAGGAATATTGTGAATGTTTGTTTGTAATGTTTTGGAACCAAGCAAAGTATTAAATTGACTCACAAGAATTTAAAACCTCAGGTTCAGAAGATACTACTTGCTGAATCCCCACTTGGATTTCTCCAAACACTAAGACAATGCGAACAGATAAAGGTTTGGTGACACGGGCTCCCCTCCACAACACACAATTCTTAGGACCACCAAATCTCAAATCCTGAAGATCCAAAGATCCTAAGGATTTTCTTGTTTCGACAATTGAATAGTAAAATGTGGGGCGGCTTTGAAATGATTGTTCCTTCACCAAAAAGCATAAGGATTTTTGGCTTCTAAATAATTGGTTCATAATAATGGCTTGTGT
>VDFB02017636.1:0-13417 GCA_007258455.2 Sequoia sempervirens
ATCACTATACATGTTCCCCCCACAACAACTTTCACTAAATGGGGTGAATTAAGCAAAGAGGCTGTAGATACAGAAGATGTCACTTCCTGGCTGTACAAGGAAGATAATCAAGAACCCCTTTTACTTGCTCATATTCCTACAAGTCTATATGGAAAGGGTTTCAAAATCATGCAAAGCAAAGGATATGACGGAAAAAGTGGTTTAGGTTTAAACCAAGATGGCAGAGTGGAACCAATATTTGTTTCTCAATGGCCAAAAGGAGTAGGGCCAGGGTTTCAACCGATTCAGATTGGCGTTCCTAGTACTCCATCACCCTTACTTGAGGAAGTACGTGCTTCAGAAGATACCAAGACATCTCACGAACTTGTAGACCAACATCATTATGACTCCCCTGATTCTAACGATTATGAGTGGGATTCCCTATCCTCTACTTCCTCCATGGACCTTGACAAGTTATTTGGAGAACTCGACTTGATGTTAAGTTCTTCACCCAATCCTTTGAATTCTTGTCCACCAAAGAAAATGACAAAAGAGGAATGGTTTAAACATTACTATTGGGAATCACTTGATCCTACCTCTTGGCAACCTCAGCCACTTGTTTCCGATAGTCAAACCTTGGCATTAGGCCCACCTATTCATCCACCTAGACCCAAACCCAAGAGCAAAACAGACTTGGTACAAGAATTTTGTAATCACATGAATAATTCAATCTTTACCTTGACCCCATTATACTTTGATAACTCCGACAATGACATGCCTTTAGTTTATCCCCAACTCATAGATTGGGATCAACAAGATACACCTGTCTTAGACACTTTTGAGAACGACGAAGCAATTGCTGAGTTCCTGGGATTACGTGAAGGCATACCTAACGGAGATCATAAAGTTGGTTTTACCATTGACTTGGACAATAAATCATATTTTGGGGAATCTGTTCAACCCTCCAGTCGCAAAAATGAGAAAAAGAATAAACAAGATAAAAAGGATGAGTCTCTAGGTGAAAACCGAAAGGCACCTCTAGACAATGAAAAAGTAAAAAGAAAGGACGCATCCAAAGGTGAAAACCTCTCTGAGGTGCCTAAGGATGGAGGTTTGAACATTATCCCCATTGCATGGGAAAAGTCACCCATGCTCGTGGAAGAATCTGTAGAAGTCAACATAGGCACAAAAGAGAATCCTCGATTGATTTATTTGGCAGTGTCATTGACAACACAAGAGAAATCAGAGTTCCATGATTTCTTTGAACAGAGACAGATAAATTTTGCTTGGTCATATGATGACATGCCTGGGTTGGATCCTGAACTTGTTCTACATCACTTTCCTTTACAACCAGGTGCCAAACCAGTAAAACAGAAGTTGAGAAAGATGCATCCACAAATTGCTTTATTAGTCAAGGCAGAACTCAAGAAACTCTTAGACGTTGGTTTCATCAGACCTATTGACTATGCAGATTGGATTTCCAATCTTGTACCAGTTACCAAACTAGCTGGGGGCATCCGCATCTACACCGATTTTAGAGATATCAACAAAGCTTGTCCTAAGGATGACTTCCCTTTGCCTAATATTGACATGATAGTTGACATGACAGCATGATATGAGATGTTGTCCCTTATGGATGGATTCTCAGGCCTCTTGGTGAAATTGCCGAGATCGAAACCTAAGGCGGCCACTTCACTTGTAGGGAGCATTGCTGGAATGTTATGCCCTTCGGACTCAAGAATGCAGGAGCAACCTATCAACATGCCATGACTACTATCTTTCATGATCTAGTACACACTTGTATGGAGGATTATGTCGATGACCTTATTGTAAAATCCAAGACACGGGCAGAACATTTACAAGTTTTAGATAGGATATTTCAGAGGCTGGAGAAGTATAATGTGAGACTCAATCCAAAGAAATGTGTGTTTGGAGTCAAGTCAGGAAAACTGTTAGGTTATATCATTTCTAGACGAGGCATTGAAGTAGATCTTGCTAAAGGTGTAGGCTCAGTTAAACTGAGACATTCACGGGGTTTGCAATCTATGGAGATTTTATGGTGCAGCTAATAGGATCCCTTTTCAACATCTGCTGCGTTACCCTTTGCATGGACACCTAGGTGTGAAGAGGCTTTTCAACTGATTAAAGAATATTTACTTACACCCCCTGTTTTAATGCCACCTGTTGAAGGGAGACCATTGATTCTTTATATCACAGCAACCCATTCATCACTCGGAGCATTGCTTGCACAGAATGACGATGAAGGTCATGAAAGGGCAGTCTATTATATCAGCCGGACTTTGGTTGGTTATGAGCTCAATTATAGTAACATTGAAAATGCCTGTCTTGTAGTAGTATTTGCTACCCAAAAACTGAGGCACTACATGTTAAACCATCAAATAATGTTGGTTGCTAAAATAGATCCTCTGAAATATCTTCTTAGCAAGGAAGCATTAACAGGGCAATTGGCCAAGTGGGTTATGATACTTAGTGAGTATGATATACAGTATGTAGAAAGAAAGGCTATTAAAGGATAGGTCATTGCTGATCAGTTAGTTGATGCACCCATGCAGGCAGATCACCCATTAGTTGCAAACTTTCCTTATGAGTTCATATTCACATTTGACACAAACATAACCTAGAAACTGTACTTTGATGGTTCACATACAAATCATGGTTCAGGGGTTGGGATATTGTTTATCACACCACAAGGTGATTCCATCCCTAAGTCATTCAGGATTTCATTTCCATGCACTAACAACATGGAAGAGTATGAAGCTCTAGTGATAGGGTTACGCATGGCGGTCAAGTGGAAAATTAAGGTTTTACAGGTTTATGGTGATTCTCAACTGGTAATCAGACAGGTAAATGATGATTATGAGACTAAGGATGAGAAGCTTACTCCATACAAGTGCATGGCAGATAGTTTTAAAGAGTACTTTGACAAAGTCAAATTTCATCAAATACCTTGTGTTTTAAACAGGGCAACAGATGCTATAGCTACAATTGCATCACTTCTTGACATTCCTAACAACGTGCCTAAGTTTGAGTTCTTGGTAGAACAGCTTTTGATCCCAGCCTACGATATCCCAGATTCTAAAATGGTGTGTGACATCGTTGGTCCTGATTCCCCATGGTACAAAGAAATCTATGATTACCTTCATGCTGAAGTCATACCCATTGGCCTATCCAATAACCAACGTAGAACATTCCTCCACAAGTCAGCCAATATATACCATCGTTGGAGACACCCTATATAGACGCGCTTTAGACAATACCTTACTGAGATGTCTTGATTCTACTGTGGCACAAGCAACCTTGCATGGGGTGCATGAGGGTATATGTGGTTCCCATTCTAGCAGTCCTACCTTAGCCAAAAAGATTATGAGACTGGGTTATTATTGGCCTACTATGGAAAAAGACTCATATGTCTTTGTAACAAAATGTCGCTAATGCCAAGTTCATGGAGATTTGATACATGCCCCAGCACAGGAGCTTTGTCCTATCACATCACCATGGCCCTTTGCCCAATGGGGACTCGACCTCATAGGTAAGATCCACCCCACATCATCTAATGGACACAAGTTCATTATCACTGCCACTGAGTACTTTACGAAGTGGATTGAAGCCATTCCTATGACATACATTATCGGCACACAAATTTCTAGATTTATCCTAAACTATATCATTTGTCGGTATGGTGTCCCTCAGTCCATAATCACTGACAATGGCCACCCATTTAAGAACCAAGAAGTCCACCACTTGTGTGATGAATTTCATATCCAACATCACTTTTCCACCCCATACTACCCACAAGGTAATGGCCAAGTAGAGGCATCTAACAAGACCATCATTAGAATCCTCAAGAGGCCAGTGATGTTGTAGTGCGTGACAACATTCTGACAACCCTGCCTTATGGGCTTATGTTCGTGTTGTACTCCCAGCTGGTACCCCATATTCCTTGTCTTTGGATCGACCATTTTACCTAATGAGGTCAAGATTCCTTCCCTAGGGTATCCACGAGAATACAATGATGATAGTGAAGAGAGTCACCAGAATTTTGAGACTCCGCTGAGCTAGAATTTTTAGATGAGCGGCGACAGAAGGCACTGGACCATCTTCAAGCATACCAGAATTGCCTTTGTCGTAGCTATAACAGAAGGGTTTTGAACAGGAACTTTGACATTGGTGACCTAGTTTTAATGGAGAACCCAAAGAATCAAGCAGAAAGAGAAAAACCAGGAAAGTTTGAACCTAACTGGTTAGGGCCTTCTATTGTCACAGAATCTTTTGGATCAGGAGTGTACCAACTCTCCTCCGAAGGGGAGCCATTGTCCTCTACAATCAATGGTATGCATCTGAGAGAATTTCTTGTATAAGCAGAGACCTTTGTCTTAATTCAGAAAATGCAAAATACAAAAAAAAATCACAAAAAAATTGTTATCAAGGTGAAAACCTGGCAAACAAGCGTCTTGGTAACACCAAAAAAATTAGATAATCTAGAAAATAGTAAAGACAAATTATTCGTCCAATAGTGAAAACCACTTCGGTGGCGCTTTGGATAGGTACCATGGTGAAAACCTGGCAAACAAGCGCCATGTGTACTCAACTCTGCTCCTTTGTCTACTATTATTCTAATCTACCTTGTATATAGTCCTTATCCCTGTACATAGTCCTTATCCCTGTACATATTCCTTATCTTTTCTATTCATTGCTTGTATATATCATTCCTAATAAGTGGTAGTCTTTCCCATAACTTGGAACGATTGACATCGAGAGCATTTCATATCCCCCGTTTTACCCTATTCATTATCAATTGGTCTTATACTCAACTGGGGGAAAACACTTGACATGTGTCATATTGGTTCTTACATTGGTTGTGTTGAAGACGTAAAACCATGAACAATCCACAAACATCGCAAAATGTCCTGAGAAAACACAAAAACATCGAAAAACTTCAAAAATCCAAAAGACAGAGTCGGAGTCAGTTGCACTTGTTAGTCTTTGTCGTTTGTCAAACTACGTTTCCTCTGCGACTGGACATAGGCAAGGCCATCTGCCGATGTGCCCCCAAGGCATTAGCTCAATCCATTAGGTTTGTCTGTATAAATTCATGAGTCAATCCATATGTCTATATGACAAGGTCATTGGTCAAGTCGAACTACGAGGTCTCTGCATGTACAACGTAGGCAAGGCCATCAATCGATGAGCCCCAGAGGCCGTACTAGGTCAATCCATTAGGGTTCATCACATTCACTTTCACACATGTCTTCTGTTTGTAATCAGTCTTGTCGGTCATAGTCAAGTCGAACTATGAGGTCTCTGCGTGTACAACGTAGGCAAGGCCATCAATCGATGAGCCCCGAGGCCGCACTAGGTCAGTCCTTTAGGGTTTATCGTCACATGCAGTTATTTATCCCCACGTCATATCAAGTCATGCATCAATCTGGTGAACAAGTCAGCAATATCTCTAAGTCAAATCAAACACTTTTCCAAACAAAACAATCAAAACAAATCAACCAACAGTCTGCTATAGGATGTGTCCTTCTTGGAAACAAACGTTATCAAAACAATCAACCTATGTCTTATACAGGATGAGTCCTTCTTGCATAATCGACAGGGTCAAACAATCAAACATAGCCTTACATAGGTTATCACATCAACGGTATCTGACTCAACTTCTTATATGATAAATGTCTTTCTGAAACCAGGCTTTGTCATGCCTTATACAGATAGTCATAACATCGAAACCAGACTCACAGTCTTATCCGGTATGTGTATCTCCTACAAACAGGCTCTATCAATCAACAAATCAAACAAACAAATCATGTTTTGGGAAAATATTTTACTGGATTTTTGACTCTATGGCTTATTTATCTTATCCTTTATCTTGAATTGATGACTGGGATTCATGTTACTAACTTTCTCAAGGATGTCCCATGAAGGATTTAGAGAAGCAACGACGTATCAGAATTCTATTGTCTTTGACTGCTGTCTGTCGACTATCTTTTCAATTTGATTTTGAGTCATGTTACTAGTTTCCTCAAGGATGTCCCATGAAGGATTTAGAGGAGCAATGACGTATCATGACCCGTCTTTTACTTTGTTTGCTGTCTGTGGTTTGACCTGACAAAAAGACTGGGGAAACTTGTGTCCTTAGTATGAGTTAATGACAATCCTTGTCTGCGACTGTCTGTTATTAGCAAGTGGATGACCTTGCACACCTTGATCTATGTCATATCATGGTGTTTTTCTCCATTTGTATTAGTCCCGCCCAATGATGATAAAGTGCAAAACCTTTTGTGATACGAAAAAATATCAAAGATTCCTAATACTAACATCTATCTTCTGTCTTTTCCTTCTTTGTCGATCTTTCTTTCTGCACTAACAATTCTTCTTTCTTGCATTATGGAGAAGTCATGTGACACACAATGGTGTGCATCATCCTGCATCAACATACATGTTAGAAACATTCATACATATAGGCATATTTTACATCTAAATCACCATGGCATAATAGATAATAATCATTACAACCAATGCATATTATAAGCATTTCATGTACAAATCAACTGTAAATACGTGCATCACATTACATTTGCATTAACACACATATCGTCTGCATCATACATATAACATCACATTGCATCTCATAAATAATATAAATTGCATACATCATATAGAATCATACAATACATACAATCATCCATCACATAAGCATATCATATAAACATCACATGTATAAATAAAGACTGCATAATCAATAAATAGACAATGCATATCATAGGAATCACCGCCAAAATCATATATATATCACTCAAATGTGTCACATCACAATGTCATAATGTATCACAAATACATGGAAGCTCGCAGGCTATCGGATCAAAATACACTGTCTCAAATGGATCTCAAATGGTATCTCTATCCTGAACTACCACTGCCATCATGCCGGGAGTGTGTGGGAGACTGATGCTGGGAACCTACTAATCTCTGAGCTGTGGGAGGTCTATCATATGGCCCTACTCTACGTGGCTAATCCACTCCCTCTATGCTCAATGTCCGTGTGTGGGTCCTGGTCTGAGACCTACTACTCTGTGCCATTGAAAAACTAGGAGCCCGTCTCTCTAGGGGAACCTCTGCCTCATACAAATCTCGGTAGTATCTCTCCCTCTCTCCAGCTCTGACCAACTCTCTGGAAAATGCTGCTGATGGTCCTGTGCATAATGACTTGAGCTCTGTGAATCTCTGCTCAGTCTCCTACCATCGAGCTACTGCCTAATCCCTCTCCATCAAGGCTTTGTCTCTCTCCACCCTGTAGGCATCTCTCTCTTCCATCAACACTCTCATCTGCTCCTCCAAGGAGGCAACCTAGGCTCGTAACATATCAGTGTCAGGCACCTCTGCCTCTGTCTCATCCTGATGGACCCTGTCTCTCCCATCCTCCTCCTCGTCTATCTCCTCCAGGATCTGATCCCTGATCTCTCTCTCGTGATCATCATCCTCATCATCATCCTCCTGGTAGGCACCTAGCAATCCAAGGGCATCAATCTCTGCCTCCTCTCCAACTGCCTCCTTGGCACCTACCTCTGCCTCTGCTGGGATATCAGGGATGTCTCGGATCATTGCCTCTGCCGGCTGCTCCCCCTCACCACCTCTGGCCACATCTAGCATGGCCACATCCTCCTCTCCTCCTCTCTCCTCTCGGATCGGTGACAAGGCTGGTCCTCGTCCCCGTCGACCACGTCTCCCTCTCCTACCTCCACATCGGCCCGCTCTGCCATCATCCCCTCCATCACCTTGGCCTCCTCTGCCTCCTTAGCCTCCTCCTCTGCCTTGTCTACCTCTAGGACCTGTACCACGCCACTCTACCAGTGCTGGCTGCCTTGGATCTGTCATGGGAATCAGCTTGTGTGCAGCCCACCACTGATCGTAAGCTGGAGTGGTCCCTGGATCTGCTGGTCCACCCCTCCATCCCCATGGTTGTGCCTGTAGCGCATTAATGTCTGCCTCCACAGTGGTGATAGGAATCTCTGGTCCCCATAGCAATACCTCTCGTGACGACCTGGCAAACTCTGCTCTCCCTCGAGGTATATCCTATACCTCTCCATACTATCTCAGGACCCAGTCTGGCAACTGCTGCTCTATAATATGCATGTGGGACAATGTTCGTCCCACCAAATACTGTGTCTGTCTACAGAATGGAAGGTGCTCGTCCTCATCTGACCACACCTCACAGTCCAGGTATGGTCTCCATGTGAACTCTTGCATCAAGTCTATAGCGTGTCTGAAATAACCAGTGTCCCCAATATGGTGCTGAGTGGTGGCCCCCACATAACGGAAAGCATATGGCGCCCCATGAGGTACATCAACTGTAACTGGTGGTCTGAATATAGTGATATGCTCCCACGCCCATACCATCAGGAGCGTGGTACTGCAACTCATAGACTGTGCCCTTCTATAGGCAATGTCATGCAAGTGGAAGTATAACATCCCTAGCACACACGAACCCCAAGCATATACGACTCGGTGCTCAAGCATGCCCACTAACATCTCCCCCCATCCTATAGGGAATCCATGTCCTCGGCGGTCAGGTAGTACTATACCGCCTATCAAGGTCGCTACTAGACAGTCTAACTGTCTATACCTCTGAGCCAATATCTGCCATCTAATCTCATAGTCGTCCACCCCTAGCTGTCTAACGTCAGCGTGGGGGTAATATCTGCACATCTCCTCTATCCCCCTCTGCGTATCATACACTACCCGTGTCCCTCTAATAGGCAGTCTCAAAATCCTATAAACATCCTCTAAGGTCACTGTAGCCTCTCAAGTCGGAAGATGGAACGATGATGTCTCCGAGTGCCACCGCTCACATAGTGCTGTCAGCAATCCCTGATTTGCCCTAATCAGACATCATCGGTCCATGATGCAACAAGCCCAAATGCCATAGGAGTCCATGCAGCTCGGCCGTCTGAATCTGGCTTGTCATTGGGTCTCGACTCAGTGTATAGATAGGGTCAAGTACAACCTGCACCAACATCATACATGCCTCATGTTAGCCTGGATCATCTATTTTAATGCAACTTGACTGTTTTAACATAAAATGCAAATGCGTTGTTATTTTGCAAATGCGTCATTCTTTTACACATGCGTCGCTTTTCCACAAATGCGGTTCAAAAATTACATGTGCGTCATTATTAATCAAATGCGGTTAATAATAATCACATGCGTCATAAAACTATCATTTGCGTTGCATAATCTCAAATGCGTTTCTAAATAAGCAAATGCGGCTATAGCTATTCATATGTGTTTCAGGAAATCACATGCGTATCAAAATAAATAAATGCGTCTATTAATATGCACATGCGTTGCAAAATTTCAAATGCGTAACAAAATAAACACATGCGTTTATTCGCTAAAACCTAAGCTAACCGACCGGCGTTAAAATTCAAATCTGGGATTTTTAGCTGATCCACATCGTCGTTATACAAATCACGGTGCAAAATAAAACGTGTGTATAACACAAATGCAGCAAATGTCTTAAAATAGTACCAAATCAAAAATTTCAAAGGTGATTTTAGGTCCATCTTGGTCAACCCCAGAGCTAGTCTGAATGTCAGGATCACAGCCACTTGATGATGGGTGGCTGGAACTGGAGACATCCTGTGAAATTGAGGAGCAAATTTTCAAATCTCTAAGCTAGGTGGGTGCAAATGAATAGTTTTTCACCCCAATTCAAATATATACCTAGGGCTTAGGTGGCATTTCTTTCCTACTGGCTATGTAAACTTCCATTTTCTATCATCCCGTACCCGTCCCTCCCATTTCCGAACCCTATTCCATCAACTGCATTGCATTTCTGCCTATCTACCGGACTAATCGGGAGCATTTCCAAAATTTTCTGAACGTTTTGGAAATTTGTCAATTTTCCCGAGGGAGCATACCTTCACTTGTTTTAATCTCGAATGACTAGGGGCATATTTTTATCGACTTTCTTTGACACAATGCCTAAACGACATTGTATCAAAGAGGGGCAAATGAACACCGAAATCTGGTTTAAACCAGCGACTTCCATGTTCGCATAGGTGGTATTGACTGTGATCATGATTAAAATAATGTATTTATTTAATTATTGCATCTTAACATTAATTCTTCTATTCATTAAATGTTCAATTATTTAATTAATTCTTTTCTTTATTTCTTCTATTGATTAAATAAGCGGCATTTATTTAATTATGTTTATAGTCCAACCTTGTTAGGGTTAAATTAAATAAATCATTATTTAATTTATTCAACTATCATGTCAACTATAAATTAAATGAAATTTTTAATTTATTTAAATTATTCATTAGTCCTTTCATCCCATATAGTTAAATAAATATTATTTATTTAATTATCCTTCGAATATTGTCTCTTGAATTAAATGAATTATTTAATTCATAAATTCTATTTTAACACATTCTTCTATATTTTAGATAATTATGTGAGTTATCTAAGTATTCACTTTTACTCAACTCGACATCTATTTTAATCGTTTAGTTAACTATTGATTTAATGTATGAGTGGCGTTTTCGAGTAATCTCCTCGTCTAACCATTCAATCGTCCAGTTCTAACTCATTTGCGTGCACATGCATATTAATTAAATATTATTATTTAATTAATTAAGTGTTGTGCGTGCGTTCGAACAGAGAGTTGCTTTAATCAATTTTTATATTTGTCATGCAAAGATAATTCTTATGTCTTCGAATGCCGAACTGAAGATTAAATCATTTATTTAATCTTTAATTCTATTTCTAATTTGAATCACTCGTGTCATCACTGTCAGATAACATAATGCATGTCTAATCAGTCAATCTCAACCGTCCATTGATCTTTCAATCTTGACCTGTCCTTCGAATAATCAATTTTCTATAAATTGACTTGTCATTCTTCATTCCAATCTCTCTCGCGAATTTTGTAACTTTGGAGAGCACTTTTGTCTTGAATCTTCGATATTTTGCTAATCACTATCTTAGGTTATACTTGCACGAACTTGAAAATCTGAGGGCAATTATACTACACAAGCAAAATGGAGAAGGGCAATCGAGATGAATCATGGAAATACGTTTGAAGATTGGTGAGATTGTTCTAGTTTTTAATTACGTTTTTACTTTCCCATGTTCTTTGTTGCTTAACGAATGAATTTGAATTTTAGATTTTGGTATTATTTACATGTGTGCTTCAAATCTTCTTTGTTGTCTATTGTGCAAAGCCTTTTCATTTTTAGCATTACAATATGCATGAATACTTGAATGCTAGGTATGAAAATGAGGGGAAGAAGCTTGTATTTATACTCAATTGTGCAATAATTCCAAAAATTACATCATAGGCTCACTTTAGATCTTGGAGAATAAAATCCTTCCAAAATTTTGAATTAAATTTGAATGTTGAGCTAAAGGGGACTCATTCACCATCTTGGGTGAATGATTCCAATCTAAGGGAACTCATTCATCTAGAATGGCGAATGATTCCAGCCTTAGGAATTTAAGGTGGGTTTTGGGATTTTGATGCTTTAAATAATATTTGTCAAGATTATTCTCAAAAATACACATAAGTAAGGCTTGTGGATGCAAAATGGGGCCAATTAAAGCACAAGAAATCCCAATTATTGAAGAAAAACCTAGAAAAGCATGAAAGTGTGTTACAACACTTTGAAATAAGGCCTAGTGAAGGATGAAAAGAGGTTATTTAGGTGAAATACATTAACAAGACCCTAGAAAAGTGTGAAAGTGTGTTACAACATTTAACAACACTTAAGTAAGGTACCACTTGAATCCTTTTAGTTCACAATGTCCCAAGACCTAATGTAAATGTGTTATCCCCATTACAACATTAAATCAAGGAAAATTTGAGCCAAAATCACAAGGAGCGCTCAAATGAGATAGAAAAAGTAGAAGGGTTACTTTTTCGGTGTCCACATTTAGCCCCCACTTTAGTGAGAGGCTGAACCTTCTTCAAACTCACACTAAATTAGGCCTACGCACATCAAGAGGAGTTCTAATGAACCAATGTTAGCAAGATGGGATGACAATTATCAAGAGGGGTGATCAAGCCTCCATGATCAGGATCCCATGACAAACCAAACATAAGCACAAGGGAACACCCATGAAAATGATATCAAGAACAATAAGGCACAAGCATATAATGCCAAAGATGAAAAAGAGAAAAAAGAAAAGGAAAAGAAAGAATCAGATCAAGCTTCGAATGTTTGTCCCGTACGATGTGGATAATATCTAGGTTGTTTGTCTAGAAAATGCATACTCACTCAAAGGCGACATAACTTATGGTTGTCTATTGGGTGAGAAGGACTAAAAGGTGAGAAACATGCACTCATGGTTGGTATGCCCTCACACACACACAAGTGGCTATGGGGAAATTCATGCCTTGAAATGGGCTTCCCGCTCAACCATACCAAAGTTATACCTCCTGATAACTTCAATAAGGTGTCACAAAAAGAAAAATGGTCTTTCAAGCTTCATGAGACAAGTAAAACTTCATATGCTTGGAACTCATGAAAAAATGCGATGGCTCCACAGACATGCAAGTTGTGTTATGCAAGGTGGCCATATAACAAATGCAAAATGCAACATGCAAAGAATGTTCAAAGGAGTCTTGCTTAGTTCATGTGAGGTCTTTAACTTAGGGAACATTGTGCCTAATGTCTCCAAGAGAGGACTGATCAAGAAATAGAATATTCCCAACTTAGGGGATGTAGTTTGTCGCATCAAGACACTAAGAGGAATGTAATATGCTATGATAGATCATGCTCATGAATGGCATCATACCAAATGTCATCCACAAAGTGACAAACACATCGTATGAAGTAAGAAGGCTACACTAAGAGCCATGAAAAATGAAAATTCAAAAGAATAATGCCAATGTATTCCCCCACTTTAAAGGAATTTCTAAACACCATACATTGTGAGAAATTACTTTAAAGTAGCAAATGAAAAATGCTAGCAAAAAGGAAGACATGAGAGCCAACTTGGAAAGCCCTATGCCAAGTCATATGTTTCTGAGTAAAGTTGCGTCATGTGAGAGAAAAATAAAAGAAAGAGGTTTCCCCCAAAATTAAAGTGCCAAACATATAAGGGATCTATGGATTTGGGGTCAGTATGTTCTTTCCTATAATTTTTTAGAGAGCTCAGAACTATCATCATTCCCCAAATACACAGAACTGGAAGAATGACACAAAGAGAGCGAAAACAAAGGAAAAACCTTTTGGTTCAACATGGAAAAGACATAGGGTGCTTCGACACCTTACATCATCCCAAAAGGAAAACACAAGACAAAGATAAAGATAAAAAGGGTGAAAGAAAAAATAAAATATTTTGGATCAACATGAAGGAGACATGAATGTCTCAATGCCTTGCATCATCCCCAAAAGGAAAACATAAGAAA